>JACYXH010000359.1:447500-685000 GCA_026745465.1 Lota lota | reverse complement strand
TTATAGATAGTAGGGAGTGCTTATTGGGTTTGACTCCCAGTGCTGGATTTGAAGCCCAATGTCCCAAGCTGTCTACTTGAAGGCATCATTGAGCAAGATGCCCTGACTCCTACCTGTTCAACAATGACAAACAAATCACTATAAGTCACTTTGGATAAAAAACGTCTGGATAAAAACACAGTGTGCATGTGTCCTTTTCCCTGACCCTGTTGTGTGACTTTTGTTGTGTACATTGTTTTGTCACGTACATTTAGACATGTGTGTTGTGCTGTTCACTCTTTGTTGTGTACATTCTGACGTGTATGTTTGGTCGTTTGCAGGACAGAGGCGTCTGTGGGAAGCCGTGAAGCGTAGGAAAGCCGTGTGCAAGCGCAAGTCCTGGATGAGCAAGGTAGGGTAGAATGGGGAGCGCGAGCAGCTTACACACCCACACACCCACACACCCACACACATATGCTAATGGAGAGACAGACATTCAAATATACATGCATGTACCCACGTTAGGACATACACACGCACACACACACACCAGTGTGTGTGTGTGTGTGTGTGTGTGTGTGTGTGTGTGTATTCATGCATGATTGTAACTGCATTGCCATCATCCGATTTCTTTCTAAATTTGAGATTTCTATTTGAACAAACCCGCATACTCCCCATGCACACCGACAGCTCCCATCGAGGCAAGCCACCGTGACACATTGCAGTGTTTTTAAAAGAAGGTCTGGAGCATTATGTCATGTCTGGTCCAGTGCGAACGTGAAACCACACACCGCAGACTACTGTTTATATCTGTCCGGCGGAATCCGCTTGGCGCTTGGAGTAGCAGCTCCTAATAACAACTTTCTCACTGGGCCCGATGTGTCAGCAGCTCCTGCTGAGTAAGAGATCTGTCTCATCTCAGCGTCGCCCAGGGTCCTAAAGAGCACCTTGTTTATAGATTTGAGTGAACAGATTTGAGTGCTGCCACTCTGGCAGGTTTTCAATGTAACTGCGCCGAGTTTAGCTGTTGGCAGTGTGTTTGTGAATGGATCTACTTCGGATGGGCTACCCCTTCATGGTAGATCCATCTAGTCTTGTGATTTAATCACAAATAGACTGCTATGAGGTTAACTCCCCAACTGTTGTAGATTACAAGTCTACCTGATAAACACATGCTACTATCTACACCGGCCATCTTAATGTATCATTCAATGTATCATAAATTGGCATAAGTATTCATATTTAAACTAAGCTGCTCAATTCACCCCTTTTCCTTCACAGCAGACTGGTTACTACATCATACTGCCATAGATAATAGATAAATACAAAATTCTACAGATGTATGCTGGTCATTTAACAGAAAATAATGGTATTTATTATTTGTATTAATGATACTAATAAGAAATAATGAAGCAATTGCACAGTTAATAAAAAATATATTTAAAAGTGATTTACAGAATAAAGTCTCAGCATTTTCCCTGTGGAAGTATTTTAACCATTACACACGTGTATTTCACAACTAGTGGGTCAATTTGAACTCCTGAACAAGGAGGTAAACTAGTGCCAACTCTTCTAGTTATAATGGTATATTTAAGGGTTAGTATAGGACATTTGTATACTTGCTGGCATAGTACCTCCTTAAAAACATAGCACTTTCTTCACATTCATAATTAGCACTTTTCAAACAAAGCTTCATGGCCTACGTCTAGCTCTCTTATGGGTTCACGTGGAGGTGAATGGCATTCCTTTGAGCCCACACACACACACACTGGCAAGCAAACACACACACACACACACACACACACACAGACACACGCACACACACACACGCGCACACACACTGCCATTCATAAACAGGTCATCCCAGCCCTAATCTAATAGTGCGTCCCTAATGACTGCTTCCGAATCCAGCACAGTAATTCCTTCCCTGTTGTCAACACTTAAGCGCTGAGGCAGGGTCTTTCTGTAGCCCTTTCTCTCTCTTTCTCCCTCTCTCTCTTGCGCTCACTCTCTCTCTCTCCCTGTTGCTCTCGCTATCTCTCACAATCTCAAGTCTGTTTCTGGCTCACTCATCTCCCTGGCCTGGCTAAAGATAATGATGTGTCCGCTAGTCTTTTATTCCATTGATATGTCTGTGTGTGATGATGTGTATGTGTATGTGTGTGTCTGTGTCTTGGTTTCTATATGTGTGTGTGTGTCTAGGTTTCTGTGTGTGTGTGTGTGTGTTTGTGTTTGTGTGTGTGTGCATGTTGGTGTATCTTACTGAATGATTTTCTATCTCTCTCTAACTTTTGATTACTTATTTTTCTGAACCACATTTTAATATTTATGTTTTACCACCATTTGATGTTACCAAAGGTTTCACAGTCAACATAGAGTGAAAAGAGTGTTTACAAAAACATTACAGTATTCAGTGTCTCAGCTCAAGTTGTGGCTTCCCTAGACAGGCCTACCACAGAGTATAGCCGACATGCGCCCACAGGCATCAAATTCTCCGGACGTGTGTCCATTCCTGTTGCTGTAATTGTTCCCTCTCTCCATTCATTCATTCATTTATTACTATATCAAATGAGAAAACTATCGAAATTCGGATTGCTTTTAAATTTCACTGGGGTTATTGGGACTGTGTGTATGCAGATATCTCCCAATGACCACTCACACACTCACTCACTCAACTCCGTCTCCGTCTCTCTCTCTCTCTTGTTGTGGTTGATCCATTTGAATTTACCCACTGCGGTGAGATATAGCCCTCGGATCAGACAAGTGTCTGAGGTTTTTTAACACAAGGGGGGGGGGGTTTGGTCGGTAAGCCCCTCTGACCTGAGACTACAAGGTTCCCAAGAGACTTCTGGCTCTACGTACAGTTGATGTTTCCTGGTGGACCAGGGACGGGCAATTGGTCTGGTCTCTCTCTCTCTCTCTCTCTCTCTCTCTCTCTCTCTCTCTCTCTCTCTCTCTCTCTCTCTCTCTCTCTCTCTCTCTCTCTCTCTCTCTCTCTCTCTCTCTCTCTCTCTCTCTCTCTCTCTCTCTCTCTCTCTCTCTCTCTCTCTCTCTCTCTCTCTCTCTCTCTCCTCTCCATGCATTATTGATGTCTCTCGCCCACCCCTCCGCAGGTGTTCAGTGTTAAGCGCCTGGACGGTGGGGACTTCCCCCAGCAGGGCCAGCCGGCCTCCTCCTTCCGGAAGCTCTCCCCCCCACCTCCGGAGGGGGTGCTGGCGACCCACCTGGGTGGGCCTGTGGGCGGGGAGTCCACGCAGCAGCAGCAGCAGGTCCTGACCTGCCTGATCTCGGACAAGGACCTGACGCTCTTCGAGAAGCTGGGCGACGGCTCCTTCGGAGTGGTGAAAAGGGCAGAGTGGCGCACGCCCGCTGGCAAGGTGCTGGGGGCTTTGTTGGTTTCTTTCATCTAAGTCTTTTTTATACATTTATTTTCTTGGGTTATTCATATGTTTTCATAAATATGTTTTTTTTATGATTTACAATAATGTTGAATTCTTAAGTCCTTGCTTGTGTACATGGAGGATCTGTTTAGATAACTTTTCGTGTCTTACAATACACACATTTGTTCCGATACAGATTAGCTTAACCTTCACCTTTAATGTCATTAACGTCCCTTGGTGACGTATATTGATGTGTGCTCAATAGGCAATGAAAACATGTATTGACCTATTTTTATTATATTTGTTGCTTTCACACTTTGCCATTTTATGTCCTTTGCTGTCCATTTATTGTCCATTTATTGTCTCTTTAATATCCCTTAAATGTCTATTCAGCGTCCCTTTGATGTGCTGTCCCTTTAATGTCTCTGTGATGTCTCTTTGACGGTCCAGCTGAACGTGGCGGTGAAGTGTCTGAAGACGGACGTGCTGACTCAGCCCGACGCTCTGGACGACTTCATCTGCGAGGTCAACGCCATGCACTCCCTGGACCACCAGAACCTCATCCGCCTCTACGGGGTGGTGCTCAAACACCCCATGAAGATGGTAGGGCACCCAACTCATACACTCACACACACACACACGCTCACAGTCCGCCACTGTTGTTCACCACAGGAGAAGGGAGATGTGAAATGAGTGTTTGAGTCAGTGCTCCGTTCATTTGTTAGTGTGATTAACTTTGTTTGTCCCTTGGTGGTTCATGTTTTCTCTCTGCGTCTGTCAAATTTTTTTAATCTCACCCCATCTCACCTTCCCTCCCCTCCCCTCTTCTCCCCTCCCCATGTTGTCTTGTATGTATTTGCTCTCATTTCCCCTCACCATATCTCACCTAACATTATCCTCACCCCACCTTATTTGATGTGCTATCACCTTACTTCTCCTTTCTTCATGTCATGAATCTCCCCTCACCTCCCCTCCCCCACCTCACCGCCCTCCCCCACCTCTCCCCTCATATGACCTCCTCATCCTCTAATCTTCCCTCCCAAACTCTTCATGAACTGGCCCTCCCCTTGCTCTCCTCTCCCTCCCCCTCTCCCTCCCAGGTGACCGAGCTGGCTCCCCTGGGCTCCCTGCTGGAGCGTCTGCGGTGCGTTTGTCCCCAGGGCCCCGTGCTGGTCCACACCCTGTGCCAGTACGCTGTGCAGGTGGCCTGTGGCATGGCCTACCTGGAGCAGAGGAGGTTCATCCACCGGGACCTGGCAGCCAGGTCGGTGATTCCATAGCTTAATACCGATACCTTGAGGTTGATCCGGTCGTTTGGGCTTAATGTAGGCCGATTTAGGTGGTGAACCCAAAACCGTTTATTTTAAAAAATTTGGCGTGGTAATTTGTCTTATATGATCGTCAACATAGTAATATATGCCATTTTATCACTGTTACTGAAATAAGTCCCCAATTTAGAGAAAAAAGGGGTAGTATCCTATGTTTTTGCCATTCTCCCCAAAATGTGCAACTATGTGAACGTTCTACTCTACTGCGAACGCAGGTGGCGTTATTTTCGTGACGTCTGAGTACCTTTTCCGAGGCACTCTGACGTCACGACCAAGGGGCACTGGCGTGATGGTGTATGTGGATAGTGAAGCTCCATCTGAGCAGCGATGTATTTAATGTCCGCGTCCGAGTCAGGGTTAGGCTTCCCGGACACCTACAGTATAACGCTACGGTGTGTGGCGAATTTCATATACAACATCACTCATTATAACGCTCATACATAACAACGGTACTAAAAAAGTATCACTAAGTTGGCGTGGGTTGTAACCATGGGGATAACATGCCCCCCTCTTTTCTAGAACTCTCAACCCAAAATTTTATTTAAATCTCACAGTGTTTGAATTCCAGCTGAAACAGTGGGTTCACTGGCTCTTTAAGGCCAACGAATTCAATGATGACAAAAAGAGTTGGAACTATTTCAGGCTTGGGCGGCAGATTCCCCAAATACATCGACTCGATGGTTTGGGATTCAACTCCCATCAGTAGTTGAAATTAAGAGTATTTAGATTTAACTAGATGCGTTAATCTAATAAATATAAAGGAGATTCATAAATGAAATGAACTGCTGTAATGAACACACATCCGCGAAACCATGATGTTATCTCCCCCCAGCTTGACTTTGTTCCTAACTGTCTCAGGAACATCCTGTTGGTGTCTGCCCACCGCGTGAAGATCGGGGACTTCGGTCTGATGCGGGCGCTACCCAGCAACCACGAGCATTATGTAATGCAGGAGCACCACAAGGTCCCCTTCGCATGGTGGGTGTGTGCATTTGGAGGGAAAGAGTGTTAAAGCTATACAAAAAGCCCAGAGTAATAAGCCAAGGAGACATGAAGCATGGAGGTTTATTAGTAAGGAGAATAGGCATAGTCTCTCTCTCTGTCTCACTCTCTCTTCCATCATCTTCTTCTTCTTTTCTTCTTCCTCCTTCCTGGACCAATAAAGCGAGCTCCTTTACTCTCTGTATTGTTCTCTCCTTCCTCCTTCTTCTCTCCACTGCTCCCTCCTTCTCTCTTATCTTCTCCTCCCTGCCCTCCTCGTCACAACCTCCTCTTCAATATTCTACCTCATTCTCCACCTAAAACCCATATACTGTATATCGCTCCCTCTCTCAATCTCAAATCTGTGTCTCCTTGCTCACTCACATCTCTGATTATTAAGAACCATGGTTCAATCACTATAGTTCATCGTTTAATTTCCAGTATAATGAAAAACCGTCCACTACTTACTGCTAATCAAGGTTAATATTAGAACCGAAAAATGGGGATGTGACCATGTCAAGGGAGTAGGTCTTTTTTCTGGGTGATGGGTTGATGGTTGATGGAGGTTTTTAATGAAAGAGCAAGGTGGACCTTTAAATGTGAGGATGTTGTCCAGGTGTGCCCCAGAGAGCCTGAAAACCAGGACTTTCTCCCACGCTACTGACACCTGGATGTTTGGGGTCACCCTGTGGGAGATGTTCACCCACGGACAAGAGCCCTGGCTGGGCCTCAACGGCAGTCAGGTACTGGTACACATGAACACACACATTTTTGTGGATAAAGTAATGCTCCATCTAATCTGTCTTATTAGCCGCCTGTAACCCTGGGTCTCCCGGTGTCCTTCAGATCCTCCACAAGGTGGACAAAGAGGGCGAGCGCCTGCCCAAGCCAGAGGACTGTCCCCCGGACGTCTACCACGTCATGAGGCAGTGCTGGGCCCAGAAGCCTGACGACAGGCCCACCTTCGTGGCCCTCAGGGAGTTCCTGCTGGAGGTAGGGAGACTGGGGGGACGATACTCTCTGGACCACTAGGGGGAGGGCTTCCTAGTCCAGGAATCCAGTCTCTGAATACCCTCTCAAATAGTGACCTTTTTGGTAGTATTTTATTTTTGTATATTTTTGGATTCTTTTTGCATTTATTCAATTGGCACCGTTACACAAAGCAAATTAGAACAAATAATACAAACACAGTCAACAGAACGTTTCTAAAAAATCTGCTGGATGGATTTGAGTAGTTATAGGAATAAGAACACACAGTTAGTAAGGTTTTCTTATGATGGGTAGTGTATATAGATACTATTATAATATTAGCTTCACTTAATATGGCTTGCATTGCTTGGTGGTAAACCTTAGCTTGTGAACACAGTCTTTAACATCTACATCACCTTTAATAAAGCTAGCATCCACTATCCATGGGCCAACATTCTTCTCATAAACAGACTTATGGCGCCATCTAGAGGAACTGATGAAGAATATAACTGTTTTTTGATCGTGTGTGTGTGTGTGTGTGTGTGTGTGTGTGTGTGTGTGTGTGTGTGTGTGTGTGTGTGTGTGTGTGTGTGTGTGTGTGTGTGTGTGTGTGTGTGTGCGTGCATGTGTGTGTATGTTTGTGTAATTTCCAGAGCATGCCCACAGACATGTCCGCCCTTCATGACTTTGAGGAGCCGGACAAGCTGCTGATTCAGATCGATGATGTCATCACCATCATCGAAGGCAGGTGGGTGACATTATTGACAACTCAATGACAGCATGCAGAAGAACTGCATGACATCATCAGTTGGAGTTTTGTCATTGTGTCATTTCCCATAGATATCGATGCACTTTGGATAATGAGACTGACTTTAGACAACCACACTCTATATAATTGCAGTATATAACGCCATATATATATATATATATATAAAATGCCACTGGAGCAAAGAACCCATAGGATCTCATATTACTTAGCTGAGATGTACTGAGTGTGATCCCCAGTGTCCACAGTAAAATAAAAAATTAGTAAAATTAACAGCTGTTTTCCACCCCACTGTCCGTCTGTCCGGCTCCACCCAGGGCTGAAAACTTCTGGTGGCGGGGTCAGAACAAGAGGACCCTGAAGCTGGGCCAGTTCCCCAGGAACGTGGTGACGTCCGTGGCCGGCCTGTCGGCCCAGGACATCAGCCGCCCGCTGAAGAACAGCTTCATCCACACAGGCCACGGGGACCACGACCCCCACCGCTGCTGGGGCTTCCCCGACCGCATCGACGAGTAAGGCCCGATATATGCTTGCTTTTTAACCACACATTTGCGTAGATAACCGGCTGCGTCGTGGACAAATTGTTCACACACTTGCCTTTGTACTCTGTGTGTTACTGGAGGATCCCACTAGAGGGCCCACCAGAGAACTCACACCATGTGGAACTGCTGGATTTGCACGATGTATACCAGAGGTCACTAATAGGAGGGCCGCAGTCCGGGTCCGGAACCAGACGTCGTCCTATGCGGACCCGGACCTATAACGGATCAATTATCGAGAATTATTACATTTTGACGGAGTGCTTCTAGTTTTACGGGAGCATCTTTTCTAGCCATTACGGCACTGGTTCAGTGGCCCAGGAATCTCAGAGACCAATCATCTCGCGTGATGCTACTCAGTCAATCAAATCTGTGCATTCCAAGAAGCATTTTGCGCGAGTTAGTGAGTGAGATACAGAAACTAACGGGGCGAGACGAGAACTGTCAGAAGAAAGTAATTGAGAGGGTTAGAAATAGATGGGAGGCGTCAAAGCTGTTCAACTTTTATGATGTGTTGAGATTGCTGATGAAATTTGTTGAGACTGTTAAGACGTGAAATGGAGTTAGCAAAAAAGAAGAAAAAGGAAAACTCTAGCAATAGTCGTCTTTCGCCAAAGCTCTGGCTGTTAGGCTTTTTATTTTGAAATGCAGTCCTTATTTTACTTGAAATTAGAAAAGAACAATTATTTATTATTAGAGTACTTCTTATTTATGATAACAATAAGTATTGTTGACGTATTATTTAATCTTTCTTTGATTTCAGTTAGCTGTTGACTACATGCAGACATTGACAACTAGGCCTGCTAGGCTACTTCAATATATAAGGCGCTGAATCATACCGCAAGTTCGACATTAAAATGTTCGGACCTTTTCTTGAGGAAATATTCTCTAACTGGACCTCTTTAAATTTTTATTGAATACCCCTCATGTATACAATAAACATGGCACCACTCAAAGAGGTTACTATCTTGTTAATACTGAGATCCCGGATCTATTAGCTTGTCTATTAACTTTCAGCCATTGTTGTCGCGGCTGACGTGTTTGCTGACCCCTGACCTGGTCACATCCCCATACAGCCCCTACACAGCGCCTCCGTTCATGTCAGTATTGCATTTTGCAGACACACTCTTCTCCCTACCCCTCCATCCCTAATCTTGTGGACCCCCAGTATTCAAGGCTTGGACTCCCAGGGATTACAGAGTTAATTCAGTTGAGGTTGCGTGTGCGTGTGATTGTGTGTGTGTGTGTGTGTGTGTGTGTGTGTGTGTGTGTGTGTGTGTGTGTGTGTGTGTGTGTGTGTGTGTGTGTGAGAGAACGTATTGGCACACAGTCACCCATAGAGGGTGTAAGCACATCATTTTACAATTTACAACCATGGCTGGGCAGTAAGATAGTGATGTATTTATTATAATATGCCTCTTGTCTATTTTTATAATCAGAATCAGAATCAGAGTTGCTTTTATTACATCTTAACGTACAAGTACGCAACAGTCACATAGCAGCATCAATGCAAGATCACTATAACAAAGTATGTAATAATAAATAATAATAAGTAGCAACATCAATACAAGTGTTCAAGTGGTAGTGGTACCAGCCACGGCGGTATTGCAAAGAAAATAATATATATACTGTATATATATATATAACGCTGTGCAAAATACAGAATTTAATGCAGATAATAAAATAATCGGTTGTTGTAGTGTGCGTGGGGTTGGTTTCGGGGTAATAGATTTTTCCAGGAGCCTGACTGCTTGGGGGAAAAAACTGTTCGTCATCCTCTGGGTTCTGGCCCCGAGGCTTCGGTACCGCTTCCCCGACGGCAGTAGCGCAAACAGTTTCTGATTGGGGTGGCTGGTGTCCCTAATGTTCCCTAACCTTACTGAACTCTACACCCCGGTGAACCCCCCCCCCCACCCCCCCCCCCCCCCCCCCCCCCCCCCCCCCACCCCCGGACATTGCACTACTCTATACTATTTCATATCCCACCTATAGTACTGTACTTATATACTGTACATACTGTATCTATACCTATACTGCTTTTATAATGCACTGTATATATCATTAACCGTATATACCTGTCTATACTGTTCATACTGTCTATACTGTTCACACTGCACTATCTATATCATTTCATTACATGTACACACTCTGCACCTTACTGCTTTTTTGCAGTTCTGGTTAGACGCTAACTGCATTTCATTGTCTCTGTACTTGTACTCTGCACAATGACAATAAAATCGAATCGAATCTAATCTAATCTAATCTAATTTAATGTCTGTTTCTTTTTTTGTCTCTGTCTCTTTCTCACTCTCTGTCTCTGTCTGTCTCTCTCTGTCTCTCTCTCGCTCTCTCTCCTCGCTCTCTTATTATTTCTCTTGTTGTCAAATTCTGTCTCTCTGTCTCCCAGTTTGTATCTTGGTAATCCCATGGATCCTCCTGATACTCTGGATGTAGACCTGACCTCTGCCCAGCCCACCCAGCTTCCCGGTCGGGCTAAAGGTGAGTAGCAGACCGCCCACTTTTGTTCACAGCTTACTACATAATAAAGATATTACTGTTCATTGTAAGCTACGAGGTCAACCACAGGTTCACTTTTCGGTCAAAGAAAGAGGGCCAAGAAGTAGAACACTGATAAAGTTTCTTTGCAAGTTTAAACCCCTATCCATAAACATTGAGGTTGGAATAATCTGTTTGGACCCCAGAAAGACAAATGCTTACTGTCTTTATTTATTTATTTATTATTATTATTATTATTATTATTATTTATTTCGGTTTCTTTTGTTTTGTTGCGCAATCTTACTTTTCTGAAGTGGTCTAATGCAATGTCCTTCTATTCCCTTTGACTCTTGTCTCTCTGTCTCTCTGTCTCTCTGTCTCCTTGTCTAATATTCTCTGTGTATTCTCTCTATTCCCTGCCGCTGCTATGTTGTTCCTCTCTTCTTGGGGCGGGGTGCGCTTGTTTTGTGTGCAGCGGACCCCCCACCGCGGCCTCCTCAGCCGATGGGGTTTCTCAATAGTAAGTGTGGCCTACCTCCCCAGCTTCTCTCCCATCGCCCCTGCCCTCTCTGTTCTCTCCTAGCTCCGCTCTTCCAAGATGACAGCTCTCTCCCCTTTTGTCCATCTGTCTCTGTCTCTCTATGCCTCTCTCTATGTTCCGCCATCCCCTTTCTCTCTTTGTTTGTCTCTCTCTTCCATAGCTCTCTCTCTTTGTCCCCCTCTCTCTCATATACCCCTATCTCCATTTTATCATGTCTCTCTTGTGTATATATATATATATATATATACACACACATCTCCCTCTCTCTCCCTCTCTCTCTGTATCTCCCTCATCGCCAGGTTTGCAGTGTTCATACATTATTAAACTTGTTGTTGTTCCAAGTTTTTCACCGATTTCTTTTGTATATCAATGGTGTTCGTGTCCTCACTTGTTTGTGTTGGTTGATGGAAGGGTGCTTGCATGCGTGTATGTGTGTATTCATGCGTAAAGGTGCTATGTATGGGATGTATGGCTGTTATTCCAACCAAACACAACTTCACGACTAGAGGCAGGGTATTATTTGTGAATGATGTATTATATCTCTTTCTCCAGAACCGTGCTACGACTCCGTCCCCGAGGATGAGGATGCGTTTTCGGGACGCACAGGGCGACAGTCGCTACGGAAACCGGCTTCCATCATGGGGCTCAAGCTCAAGCCGGCCGCCTGGGTTTCGGCCACCAAGCACACGTCGGGTGGGCGGGGCTCCGGCCCGGGCCACACCCCTAACAGCGAGGTGTCGCTTATAGACTTTGGGGAGGAGTGTCCGTCCGGCTTCTCCTCGCCTTCCCCCGTCATGGAGATCCCCATCCCTTCATTGGCCAAGCTGGCGTTGGACGGGGACAATCTGCTGGATCGGACCCCTCCCCAGAGCCCGTCCGGGACACTGCCGCGGCCCCTCCACCCCACGCCTGTGGTGGACTGGAACGCCAGGCCGCTGCCCCCACCCCCTGAATACGACGATGTGGCGCAGGATGATGACATGGAGGTAGGGTCGAAGGGGGGGTGGAGGTAAGGGGTGGGGTTGGGGAAAAGGAAGAGTTATTTTATTGTCATCAGATCTAATCTATTACATCTATTAAAGTTTAATGCAATTCTTCAAAAACGTTTGTAAAGTCTATTTCACACTAAAATATGAACTTCAATGTGCTTTACATTTTAAAACAAACACTATAACAATGGGTATACAATTATGAATTAACAAAATACTATTAGTGCAATAAATTGAAATGTTGTTGTCAAATGTGCAAAATGTGGACATTCAGAGACTAGTCCGCGCAACATCTTTGCTGTCTTGGTTTTAAACCAGGTGAGTTCCATCACCAGCGTGGAGCAGCAGTATGAAGGGCCCCCGTGTGACAGCGGTTACTCCCGCCAGGCAGTGGAGGGCGAAACTCTGTCCTCCCCGGGCCCCCAGAGACCCAGCCTGGATGACACCCTCTTCCCTCCCTGCGTGAACCACCTGCTCCTCCATCCGCCTCCCGCCACCTCCTCCTTCTCCCAGTCGGCTGAGATCTTCCAGGAGCTCCAGCAGGAGTGCATGAGGAGGCTCAACGTGCCCCCCCCGGGAGGAGGAGCGTCCATGTCGGCCTCTCCCTCCCGGACGCTGCTGGCTTCGTCTCGGGAGCCGCCCGAGATTAATGGCATCTGCCGCCAGGTGGTGCTGTCGTTCACCGAGGACAGACCCCAGATACCTCCCCGCGTCCCCATCCCTCCTCGGCCCGTGAAGAGGGCAGAGTACACACCCTTCCGCTGGTCGGTTGAACACTCCCGGTCGCCGCCCACGACCGCCGCTTCCGTTGAGGACCTTTCAGGTCCGGACCCGAGGGACAGACCACCTCAGATCCCCCCAAGGGATCCTCTGTCCCAGCCCGGCTCCAGGACCCCCAGCCCCATGGGCCTGGTGCTTGGCTCCCCCCAGCAGAGCGCCTTCTCAGTCAGCCCCTGCGCCCATTCAGCTCCCATCTCGTCCTCCGGCTCCTACCTCTCCAGCTCCCCGGGGAAACTCATGCCCACCACGCACAGCTTTGCCTCAGATCCCAAGTACGCCGCGCCCAAGGTGATCCAAGCACAGGCATACACCAAGGACCCGGCTAGTAAGGGCCCCTGCATCCTCCCCATCGTCCGCGATGGCCGCAAGGTCAGCAGCACCCACTACTACCTCCTGCCCGACCGGCCTCCGTACCTTGACCGCTACGACCGCTTCTTCCAGGAGGCTGAGAGCCTGTCGACCCACACTACCCCTGGCTGGGGCGGGGAGGACAGGCAGATGCGCCAGGCTATCACAGCCACCGTCAGACCCATGGTGGTCAACAGCCAGGCCCTCGTCCAGGTCCAGGGCCAGGGTCAAGGTCTGAGCCTGGACCTGGGTTTGGTCCAGCCAGGCGACCTCAAGGCCAACTTCTCCTCCAACAACAACAGCAGTCTGGGTGGGGTCCGGCCAGGGATGAGGACCTCATTGAGTCTGCCCAGGGTCTGCTCAGAAGGTCCTGCAGCCCCTGGAGCTCCAGGCTCTGGAGGCAGGACTGAGGCTGAGATGAGCAGCATTGAGAGAGTCCACAAGGTGAGTTCACTTTCACATTCAATTTCACTTAAATTTTTTCTAAAGGCTGCGCTCTTTCAGGTTTAAAGTAATTTGTTCCGAGTTTCCCCTTGCTTTTTATGTTATGTATTGATTGGATTGAACCCGAGGTAATGGCAGAAACATTTATCATTCATCATTATTGAGGAATCAAGGATTGTGTTATGGATTATTTGCTTGGCTGTGAATGTGCTGAGTGTTTACGACCTCTCTGTCTCTTTGTGCTGCACCCTGTGGTGCTTCAGTCTTTTCTGCATCAATTCAAGTCAACCACTTCCAGTGTGTGAAGATTCATGTCACAGCGTTGATTGCCTTCTTCAGGAAACAAAACAAAAGGAAGCGCTACCACGACGACAGTGTTTTATCATTTCCTAGCGACCTCTTGAGAACTTGAGTGTGTGTTATCATTTCTAGCCACGGTGTACACGGCCCTGTTGTTCTCCGGAGCATGATGCAATTGCTTAAGCTAAGAGTTAGGCTAATAGCCTTCAAGACAATCAACTTGGATCGATCATTGCGAGGGGAGACGACAGAGGATCAGAGCTGATAACACAGTACATAGGTGGCTAGTAACCACAGCAAGGCCTCCCTTTCCCATTGGAAATCGCTACCGTCTCAATGTGGCTACCGCCACTGAGACAATGAATAGTGTTGAATAATGCACTGGATTCCATATTTATTGTTTACTGTTTGTATGGATTGTGTTTGATAGTGTGCTAGTATGTATTTAATCAGATGGTATTGGAACAGCAGAGGGCAGCAGAAGGCAGCTGTGTGTGTGTGTGTGTGTATGTGTGTATGTGTGCCTGTGTGTGTGCTAGACCGAGCGTGTGCACTTTCACGCTCGTGCACATGAGCATTATTTCTGTTGAAGGAGACATTCTGAGAGTGTGTGTATGTTCACATTGCCTATTGTGCATTGACACATACACAGATTGATGTGTTTTGTAAAGTAATTGATTGCTTTTTCCGGTTAATGGAATTCTATAGGAACGGGTAAATTCCGATTGTACTCGAAAGTTTGTTTACAGGAATAAAAATAGCTGTGCCAATTAAATAGACCGCTGCCTTGTGGAATTAAAGATATGAACAATGCAATGCGAGGAATCTACTACAGTTTCACGTAAAGGATCACTATTTTACTACTGTACAAAGAGGTAGGGGGGGCTATTGGCAAGAATGTGATGTATTGCAATATTAGGGTTAGGGTTAAATATACTTTTTTTAAGTGTATTGTAAGAAAACATAGCAATGTTCATGGTAGAGTAAGAAAAACATAGTAACACTCTCCACAGTTTCTTCTTCTGTTGTTCTAATGACTGATGATCAGAATACTGTTAAAGTGGAGATGAATAGGATTCAAATAAAGCCAGACATGTAATACTGCCACAAACCATGTGCAAACAGCATGAATCGTGAATCCATAAAATATTGGGAAAACTAAAATTGCCATATTTACTGTATGGATTTCTTCGAAACACACCTCTGGGTGGACTACACTCCCACTCCCACTGATGTGTCTAGGGGGTCGCTGTTGAAAGGGCTCATAATGGTTAATCAAGATCACATCTAGTGGCAAAGTAGGGGTCCTTTTACTACAAACAAGAGGCCAAGCTCATTGTTAGCCACAGCGGTTGAGGCTCCTTCCCTGGATGATAATTTCCACACTCAACCTCCTTACAGAGAGGTGTGTGAATGTAATCTGCCACACTATCCTGGCTTGGTTCACACTGTCAGGGACCAGACAGGACTTGATGAGCTCCTGTGATAATGGTCAGGTGGTGGACACTGCGGTAAATATCCATTCTGATTGTAACGGTGTGGTCCAATTACAGTTGTGATTGCAATGGTACTGCCTGATGACAGTTCTGAACGGCTGCTCTACTAATGTCCCTTCAAATGTACCCAATGCCCTACTACATGAACTAATGATGTGTGTGTGTGTGTGTGTATGTGTGTGTGTGTGTGTGTGTGTGTATAGTCTATTTTCTTCAGTACTGGGTCTTTTTTTCATCCAAAAGAACAGTTTCCCGAAAAAAGCCACCAAAGAGGACAGAAGAATAAATCATGCCTATATGTGTGTTGACTCAGCAAGTGATAATAATAAAGGAGAAAAGGCAAATTTATAGTTGAAAGCATTACAGAATGCCTGAGAGCCTTGCTACATTATATTCCACTTTGAGTGGTCACCTGGTGCCTGAATTTTGTGTTTTCCTTACATAAATGAAGACATTTCCACCATAAATGTATCCAGATAAGGCAGAAATTGGTGCGTAAAAAATGTTGGACAAAAGTGTTGGACGCACAAAAACCTATGCCACTGTGTGTGTGTGTGCAGGTATGCATCTATATGTGTTTGTGTCTGTGTGTGTCTGCATGTGTGTATATGTGGATGTGTAGGCGTGCATGTGCATGTCTGTGGATATGTGTGTGTGTGTGTGTGTGTGTGTGTGGTTGCGTGTGTAAATGATGTGTGCAAGACAAAACCGACACCGACAACACCACTCCAGCATAGGGTTCTAGGTGTTGTTGATTGTCATGGCGACGGCTTATGCTGTGTCTCTCCCAGGTGCAGCAGGTGGTGCACGGAGTGACCATAGAGGAATGCCAGACGGCCCTCCAGAACCACGGCTGGAGCGTGCACAAAGCCGTGCACCACCTCAAGGTAATGACACACACCTGGGTTACACTAAGGATGGCTCCCACATACTATATTAGTAGCTATGCCCATAATAGGGCTTTGTCTAGGTATTTTGCGAAATGCAGAAATACAAAGAAAAATGTAAAAAGGAAATGCTAAATATACATATAAGGATACAATTATTCTAAATTTGCAGTGGGCAAATGGTGAGGACAAAGGAAGGAATTCAACTATGCAGTTAATTCAATGAATTTACAGGCGGTATTATACATCTATTTAAAGTTATTCCATTGGAATTCCATTTCAAGGACTCATTTTACCTTACTCAAACTAACGCTATCAGCACACTATGAAATTATCATTACAGGTAAAGATTATCGCGTTTTGTGTGTGGTACATGTTCCTGAATGGGACTTTGATTGTTTAACTCCATCAAAATAACAGCCCCCCAGGATATGTGTGATGGCGCTGTGCTATTTCAATATAGGTATTATGACTGTGAGAGCCTCCAGGACCCAGCACTTACAATACAGTACGTATATACAACATTTACAGAGGGACCAGAGAGAGAGATCTTTTTATTTTTCAATAAATAAGGACGTCTCAACATGACATTAATACCAGATTAAACAGACATTAAAATGACTTAAGAGTCTCATAGGGATACATAATTAATACCCAGCTGCCCCTCAACAACAGAACAGACAGCTTCAGTGGAAACCCCACTGAGACGTCCATGTGTTTAAAACGTCTGGTGTGACGACTTGACCTCAGACCCAGTAGAGAAGCCACTGCCTCCGCGTTGTGAAATCCCGGCTGAACGCAAACGCTGGGTGCCACCCGGTCTGCTGTTGTCCTGAACATCCAGCCAGGCCCCGTGTATTACAGAGGCTTCTCCAGGAGCCTTAACAGTGAAGCTGTAGGTTCCAGCCTGTTCCATTTAAAAAGAGTCCATGCTCTTAAAAGTCCCTGATAAAGTCACACAATCTTTTAAGGTTCATTAATTTCATTGTTTGCAGGAACTTTTGAATCTGTTGTACTTCATAGTTTTTCCCCTGCTGTAAATCAGCAGACAGTTGTGAGTCAGTGTGAGGCTGGCTGCCTTCAGCACAGTCTCTCTCCTCCTCCCCCATGCTAGACTCTCACTGCTGTTGCCTCCCACCGGGCCCGCTTGTGGCTCCTTTCTTGGCCTGAGAGCCACTACTGTTGTTTCCTTGTTTTCTTTTGAGTACAGGGACTTTAAAAACCTTATCCTCCTCCACCATCAGGTCTTCATCACTGTCACTCACTGTGTGTTCTGCTGCTCTGTCTGCACTATTTAACATAGTCTGCTCTCGTACTGCTTTTTCACTGTTGCTACTTTTCTTTTTCTCTTTCTGACTGACAGCTGCTGCACTCTGTTTCTGTTTTCCAGTTTCATTGTCTTTCTGACTCTGCTGTCTGTCCGTCTGTCTCTTTTGCCCCCTCACCCTCTACTTAGGTCTCCCCCTCACCCTCTGCTGTGTCTCTTTTGCCCCGTCACCCTCTTGTTTAGTCTGCTGTGTCTCTTTTGCCCCATCACCCTCTTGTTTAGTCTGCTGTGTCTCTTTTGCCCCATCACCCTCTTGTTTAGTCTCCCTGTGTCTCTTTTGCCCCCTCACCTTCTTGTTTCGTCTGATGTGTCTCTTTTGCCCCATCACCCTCTTGTTTAGTCTGCTGTGTCTCTTTTGCCCCCTCACCCTCTTGTTTAGTCTGCTGTGTCTCTTTTGCCCCATCCCCCTCTTGTTTAGTCTCCCTGTGTCTCTTTTGCCCCCTCACCTTCTTGTTTCGTCTGCTGTGTCTCTTTTGCCCCCTCACCCTCTTGTTTAGTCTGCTGTGTCTCTTTTGCCCCATCACCCTCTTGTTTAGTCTGCTGTGTCTCTTTTGCCCCATCACCCTCTTGTTTAGTCTGCTGTGTCTCTTTTGCCCCCTCACCCTCTTGTTTAGTCTGCTGTGTCTCTTTTGCCCCCTCACCCTCTTGTTTAGTCTGCTGTGTCTCTTTTGCCCCATCACCCTCTTGTTTAGTCTGCTGTGTCTCTTTTGCCCCCTCACCCTCTTGTTTAGTCTGCTGTGTCTCTTTTGCCCCCTCACCCTCTTGTTTAGTCTGCTGTGTCTCTTTTGCCCCCTCACCCTCTTGTTTAGTCTGCTGTGTCTCTTTTGCCCCCTCACCCTCTAGTTTAGTCTCCCTGTGTCTCTTCTCGCCTCCTCCCTTTGTGTCTTATCAGCAGAGGAGGCTGATAATTCTCAGGATAGGCTCAGGCTAAATGACCCTCCCTCCTTTTCCGAACCGGGGAAATGATCTCCCCGTCCCTCAACAGTTCCCTCAGCAACACATCATCACTAATAAACAGAGGAATATTAAATAACTATTAACAAAGATCACCAAAGCGCTGTTAATCCGAGCAGCAGATTGAATGCTGCTGTGACCCACCACGTTTCCCACTGCCAGACTACAGTCCTCCCCCGAACAAGGGAATCTAGCAGTTCTTAAAACCATGCTTTCTAATGAGTTTTGTAAACACCATGTCAATGTTTAAAAACCCCCCCTCCAAAAAATAAAAACCACTACAAAAAACCACCCTGCTACTAACCCAAAATATATAGAAAAAGTTAGAAAATCCCTCACTCTGTAGAGACAGCAAACAATCGCTGTTATGCGCACAACCACTCCCCCATCTGCTGAGAGAGAGAGAGAGAGAGAGAGAGAGAGAGAGAGAGAGAGAGAGAGAGAGAGAGACCAATTGCCCGTCCCTGGTCCACCAGGAAACATCAACTGTACGTAGAGCCAGAAGTCTCTTGGGAACCTTGTAGTCTCAGGTCAGAGGGGCTTACCGACCAAACCCCCCCCCCCCCCCCCCCCCCCCCCTTGTGTTAAAAAAAACCCACACACTTGTCTGATCCGAGGGCTATATCTCACCGCA
Source organism: Lota lota (assembly GCA_026745465.1). Taxonomy (NCBI): domain Eukaryota; kingdom Metazoa; phylum Chordata; class Actinopteri; order Gadiformes; family Lotidae; genus Lota; species Lota lota. The sequence continues at coordinate 665,862 of JACYXH010000359.1, read as the reverse complement.
GTGGGTAAATTCAAATGGATCAACCACAACACTCAGAGCAGAAGTTGAGCTCTCTCTGTCCTTCTCAATCTCCCTCTCTATATATTTGATTTCCCACCTTTTGAACCTTCTTATCTTCTTATCTCTTCTCTGTTCCTCTCTGTTCTTCTGTCCTCGTTCTGTCTTTGTTTCTTACCCTTAGAGTTGGGAGGTTTTTCCTTGCCCTTTAGAGGGCATGTGAAGCCCTTTTAGGCTGTGAATATGATTATGGGCTATGGAAATAAATGTGGTTTCACTTTTCTCTGCTCATCTCCTCTAATCTCTGATCCTCTCCCTTCCCCTCTCCCCTTCTCACCTCTCTTCCCTTCCCTTCACCTCTCTTCTCCTCTCCTCTCTCCCACCTCCCCTTTTCACCTCTTTCCTTCCCTCCCTCCCTCCATCCCTCCATCCCCTACCCCCTACTCCTCCCCTGCAGGTTGAGCAGTTGTTCTGCCTGGGTTTGAGGAGCAAGGCAGAGTGCCTGAAGCTGCTGGAGATCTGTGAGTGGAACCTGGAGCTGGCCAGCACCCAGCTGCTGGACAGCTATGGTTCAACCAACAGACAGAGGTAGGGACTGGGGCTGGGCTAACAGACAGGTAGGGACTAGGGCTGGGCTAACAGACAGGTAGGGACTGGGGCTGGGCTAATAGACAGGTAGGGACTAGGGCTGGGCTAACAGACAGGTAGGGACTAGGGCTGGGCTAACAGACAGAGGTAGGGACTAGGACTGGGCTAACAGACAGGTAGGGACTAGGGCTGGGTTTACAGACAGGTATTTAAGTTAATTTACATTCTTTAAGTTATTTTGACTGACTAGACTAGACTACTGGGCCAATTAGTTACCTGAGTTTGGCCCATGGTTTGCTAGTCTAGAATGTTAAATCTTTTCATAATCCCGAAGCAGTTTTCAAATTAACAAGGCCTTTGTTATGGGTGAGTTCAGTGTTCAGTAATTTAAGCATAATCTCAGTTCTCCTTTGTATGGCATAGCAGGAATCCTAAATTAATTGGAAATACCATTAACCATTAATTAATAGTAGGTAATGCAGTAATAGGCATTACTATATAGCAATAGCATAGGGGTCAGGGTTAGGGATAGTGGGTTAGGGTTAGGATTATTGTAATTCAGTTATTGTTAGTTAAAGTTACTTTGGTTGCACATGCACACCATCTCCAATCCTTAGTAGTGGGTTAAGTCATAGTATTAAGGTTAGGGTTAACCTAAGCCATAATACTATAATATACATTAATACCTTAGTTAACACGAACACCATACTATGATTTGCACAAACACCTTGCGTAAACTTGAACAACATTAGTAAATGATTATTAGACCTTTAGTTAACTCTCAATTAACTACGTAAATGCTTATTACTGCATTAACTAATGTGAATTAATGGTTAATTAATGTAACCTTGTACATTATGTAAAAAAAAGTGTTACCAATTCATTTCCTTTAGAAAGACTTTAAAAAGGAAAACTGAAAATAAATTTTGTCTAATGTGTGTGCTTTTCTTGTCAATATGCAGGCGGTGATGGATATCTCCTTACTTAAACTTCTCTAATCTGACTTTGAGTGGGATATTCGCTGGTTGCCATGGACACATGGTGGACCCGTTGTCCCCTCCCATGTTTGAAGCACACCTTTTCATGGGAGAGGAACAGACAAAAACGGTGGATCGTATCTGCACATTTTCATTGACTCTGCACAAAATGATGAGGACATTTTATGAATAAAAATGTTGTACCAAACATGAACAGAAAGGAAGCATCCAAAACAGAAAGACACACATATGAAACATATTCATATTTGTGTATATTCTCGCCCTGGTCTTGAAGTTACCTTTGAGTTGCACTAAGAGGTTTAATATAATATATATATAAAATGTTTCTTTTTTTATAAAATAAGAAGGAAGAGGGGAAGAAAATAGACGTGATTTCTGATACTTTCTATCGAGTTACGTTAACCCCGCAAGAGAACAAACAGCACCACGTTGCTATAGCGCACACCTGTCTGGTGACCAGTGATCCAGGTTGCTATGGTGATCTCCACAATGATAGCCTCACTGCCAGACTAACACTGTTGATCGACAACACAGTGTTAACCATCTTTCGTTTGTCCTGTTTTGGGTTGAAAGCGAACTGAAAAAGTTGTCGTTGTTTTATTTAGTTTTCTTTACCCAGAAAAGGTCAAAGTACTCATGGCTGATCATAGAGATGCAATCTCTATGGATTAATCCTAGAATCTAGGATTAATCCTCCTTCTTAGTTTTATTTTTAATATATTCGTTTTGAAAAGTACATTAGAAAAAAAAAGGTCATGTTAGTTCCACGTTCTGTTGTTTTATGTTATGTTCCCTCTTCAAATGGCCGTATGTTTTTTCTCCAGCAAAAGCATCACTGTAAGGTGTAAAGAAGGTCCCTTCCTGTATTCATTATTTTTGTCTCAGTGCCAATCACCAAATGAACACTGACTACTAATAGTAGAGTCCTTCAGGTAAGCAAGCCTCCCAGGCCCAGCCTCTTGGTTTTCTTACCCCGCATACAAGTAATCCGGAAGCGCACTAGTGATACTTCACCCAGGCACCCAAGGCACAGGCTTTGCCGGATAATAAGCCCCATTAAAAGCATGACATTGCTGTTTTCTGTCTGCAATCTCAGTGGGAGATAATGGCAAATGCAGTTTGGGAACGTCAGCTCTGAGCAGAGGGGCTTTTATTTAATTTTTTATAATTGCCTGGTTGTTTTTCCCTTTACTTTGAGAAAAGAGTCATGAATCATTGAAATAATGACATGCATATGTCTGTCACAACAGCTATGGCCCTCTCACCACAAACAGACCGACACACACACACACAGAGTCAAAGATACACCTAGACATCTCATTCGAACACTTCAAAAGGTAAACAAAATACATTCCACATTTTATTTCTCCATATTTCTTTGTAGAAAACAACTAAGAAAGACCCGAGTCGGGAAATGTAGTACAATGGTGATACTCTGACTATAACTATAATAATGAACTTGGCTGTTACCAAGAAATCCTGACGCCAGATAGCAGTATTCAGAGTCCCTCACGCACACCAGCAACAGCGTCTTGAGTGGAGAGCGTCGATCACATGACCCAGATAAACCAGAAACCAACTGTTATGTCACCATTGTAATCTGTTGCTCTGGCAAACCAGAGAGAGAGAGAGAGATTGTTGTGCGGCATGCTTTTAAAAAAGGACATGTTGACTCTTCTAACCAAAATGCTGATATCTTTAAGAATGACCAGGAGGTAAAGATCATCAAGTTCATCAGGTTACCGAGTGAGCTTTTTTTTTATTTCTCTGTTCAACATGGCTGCTACCGAACCAGTCAACCTCTACCTGTTTTAGTCCTGGACATCAGTTCATAGTTCACCCAATTTTTTTTGAAAGAATATAATAAAGTGTGTCAGTTGCTGTTGTAATCCCATTTTTCAAATAATAACATTCAAGTTCGCCAAAAGTTGAAATGGTTGTCGTCCGTCATCCCGTGCATGAACAGCCTGCTGTTGTGGAGTTATTTCTGTTGTGGGGTCATCTTGGTCTCCCATGGCTTCAGGTTATCACGGAGACAGGGGCCCATCTCTGTGTAAAGTGGTAGGATTACAACGATAAGCTGAGTCAGGATTGTTCGTCAGTGTTGGGAACAGGGGATGGACAGGTCGGCCTCTCCAGCATGCGGCTTTGTCCTGTTCTTGTTGTTTTTTCATACCCAAGCTGCTGTTTTTCTTTATGGTGTTTTAGAAACCCTAGACAAGTTTATTTCGATTACAAAATAGTGTTTATTGTTGTTTATTTTTCTGTTTTGGTGTGAGCAAAAGTCCTGTTGAGTACTATGGCTTTGTGTCTTTGTGTTAGCCTTCCGTCTCTTCTGGATGTTCTCGTTTTTAATTTTAACGTTGCTGTGTTTCTGCGTTGGTAGGTCCCCCAGTGACCTTGATAAGGATTGTCTGCTTTATTAAAAAAATAAAAACTTTTGTACCAACCTTTTTGCCCTTTATTTGTTCTTTTTTCTTTGTGTTACTGGGCAAGAAGTTGAAGCTGTCGAATATATAAATAATTTTTTAATTAAAAAAAAAGATTTTATTTTTTACAGTGCTCGCTCACGGCCTGTGGTCGTGTGTATGTGTGATGTTGTGTGTGCCACCATACATGCAAAAGTGGGTATGAATACGGTGTCCATTCACGCACATGCACAATGTGTGTGTGTGCTTTGTATGCGTCCTGCGAGGGATGAATCAGGATAAATTATGGGCCGTGTTACGAGTCAGGTCACGAACAAGTAATTGGTCAGGTAGAGGTCTGGGGAGTGGAGGGGGTGAGAGGCCAAAGGTTAAGGAGTTGATCATAAGGTGCTGCGCATGAGGTTGGGTTAAGGTCTTGCTGTCATTCTCGCTCTCTAGCTCTGTCTTGCTTCTGACCTCTCTCTCTCTGCCCACCTCTGACCTTATCTTGCTCTCTCTCATTTAGTCTCTCACAATCTAAATCTCCTTCTGCCCCTCTTTCTCTCTCCAACTCTTATTCTCTCTCCTTTTCTGTCTCCATCTGTATCTGTCTCCATCTCTCTCTCTCTCTCTCTCTCTCTCTCTCTCTCTCTCTCTCTCTCTCTCTCTCTCTCTCTCTCTCTCTCTCTCTCTCTCTCTCTCTCTCTCTCTCTCTCTCTCTCTCTCTCTCTCTCTCTCTCTCTCTCTCTCTCTCTCTCTCTCTCTCTCTCTCTCTCTCTCTCTCTCTCTCTCTCTCTGCTATTCCTCCTAGCACAAAAAGTGTAGTTTGCATTTGTTTTCCATCCCCGTCTCTCGCGTGTCTTGTTATCCGGCCTCTTCTCTTGTCTTCTGTTTCAGCCCTATGTTCTGCCCCCCCCCCCCCCTTGTGTTGCTTCATAATGAGCTCACACATTTTGTGTGTGTGTGTGTGTGTATTCATGCATATGTGTCCATGTGATTGTGAACTGTGTATGGTGTAAGTAACCATGTGTATGTGTGCATGTCTCTGTATCTCTATGTCATGTTGCTGTTACTTAGAGTTGTTGACATCTATAACATCGAGATAAGAGGCAAAATAAATGTAGCCAAATACAACACCTGCACAATCAAGATGGTTGTCACCTCGCATCTGTCTCTTTCCTCTGCCCCTCACTATTCTTTTCTCTCTCTCTCTCTCTTTATTTCTCTCTGTTTCTCTCTCTCTCTCTAGTGTGTGTATGTGTGTGTGTATGTGACTTAGAACCTGAGCCAATACAGTCAGTATTGTTTTGTAATGTTTGTATTTAGTAGAATATGGGTACTGAAGAGCCATCAGAGAAATGATTTGGGGTTGCACAAAGCATTGTGGGAGAAATAAATAAGCAGTGAAACAAATGATGAAAGAGGGGTGGGTGGGCGGGTAGGCGAGTAAACTACCTCTCACACCCTCTCTCTAATTAGCTTTGTCTCCCTTTTCTCTCTCTCACGGCCCTGTGTTCCTCTTCCTACTTCTTGCCATCCATTTTTTCTACACCCTTATTATGTGTCGTTTTTCTATCCCTCCAGAGCTCATTTTATGAAAACAGGATGTACTTGCAGCCTTTTGTGTCACAATAGTGACGGATCTGTCAGCTGAGCGGTTCAAAAAGTTGGAAATTGATACAATGGAGAGAGCGAGAGCGAGAGAGAGAGAGAGAGAGAGAGAGAGAGAGAGAGAGAGAGAGACACAGACAGTCTTTTTGCACATTGCGCATTTTAGTGCAATGTTCAGTGTTTTGTTCCGATATTGGACCATCCGGAATGGAAAATATCAGTTAATATTAACATGCACATAAGCACAGGCGTTTGTGTGCATTTCCAGGTCATTATTGAATTATCGAATGCCCCCCGTAAGTAATGGACTCCCAACTGGCTATAACCCCCTCCCCACACACACTAACCCCCAGCCCTGAGTATTAATTAACTTTTTCCAATACAGGTGTGTACATGATTGACCGAGGGGTGTAGATAAAGGACCTACTTCAGCATGTTACAGAAGAGACAGCGCAGCGCTGCAGCTGTCCATTAGCGACGAGATGTAGAGCCAGATTACAATCTACCTGACAACGTTTCTCCTGTAGGTGTTCAGGAGGGGTGTGCATGTCATTTATGGTGCATTGTGTGTGTGTGTGTGTGTGTGTGTGTGTGTGTGTGTGTGTGTGTGTGTGTGTGTGTGTGTGTGTGTGTGTGTGTGGACTACACATTTCCAGATATTCAATTACATCCATGAGTTTTGTTGGGCTTGGGGAACACACACACACACACACACACACACACACACACACACACACACACCGGGTGGAGGATGTCTGTAAACACAAAAAGCTTGTGACTCAAGATGGAGGTTGTTGTCACGGAGATGAGTGTGCAGCAGAACAATTATTGTATAAAATAAGAAGGGTTATAACAATAATTGTGTGCTATGTTGCTACCAAAGACATATGTGTGTCAGCGGGTAATGTATGATTTATACTCAGGGATTGCGCTGTATGTGTTTATTTTACTCCGGCAAATCAAGGCCTTTATTGTGTGGCGTCATGCTAATGTTTTTCTCAATAGCTCAGCCCGAACAACAGCCATCTTGTAACGACATGGCAATGTTCTATTAAGATGAGGCATTCGCCATTGAAATGGAGACAGACACATTGAATTAGTTGAATAAACATGTTTGAAAAACATATTCCCAGAATGAATACCGTTGACCGACATATCCCTGAGAAGTCCACTGAGTTCCGCCCCCGCAGCGACACTGAGTCATTGAAATAATTGTTATAATAATACAAATTAACGACACATGATTATGAAGCTTGTGTATGTTTGGAATGGATATGTGGATCCCACATAAAGGCTTTAAGCAACCCAAAATGTTTGATATATATTTGTTATTACATGCATTATTTATATGGAAGTAGTACATACTATACTGCTGCTTGTATCCCAGGGTTGGGTAAGGAGACTAGTTGTTGCACCTGTTTTGCCCCCATAACGTAACATAACACTAGGGTGTTATGTAGAACATTTCATTAAATAAAGAGCTATACTGTTCAGTGGTCTTCACCAGCCTCCTTTGGCAAGTTTACGCTTTATTTAAATTGAGTTCGATTTTTTTTTTTTTTTGGCTAAATGTAATTAATAAGCAGGTTAGGGGCGGTTTTCAGGTAGACCGGACATTGGGGCTTCGGAGCCAAAACCTCTTAACTGGGAGTCAAACTCCTTAACGCTTCTCATCAGATCCTCATGAGAGCATTACAACAATATTACAGGAACACATAAAGAGAAAGACACTGTGCTGCAGTGCTACACTGTGGAGATGCCTTAGACCCATTACTGCCCCTATGATTATTTTGGACATAAGAGAGCAGAAATTGAAACCATGATGTTCTCTTGGTGGTGGTATCTGAGGGGGCCATAACATTCTCTGCTTTGTTAGTTTCTTCATCATAAGACCTAATTAACCTAGCAGCCATATTGGTTAGTTAGGTGTGAGTCTTTGCATTACCATGTCAACTCAATCTAAATGCATTCTAAAAGCTACCTGGGTGTGCAGATGGGAAATGGAATGCAGAACTTTAAATAATGCATTGAGTTTTCATGGTTTCCAAAGATTCTAGAAGGCTTTCCCACCCAACCTTCCCAACTGGGTCACTAGGTGACTGGTGTCTAAAGGGTCCATTCTGTTACTTGTCGTCAGCATTATGGTGCAACCGCACACAATATAAAAAACCTCTTGGGGAGGATTACAGGAAGAACATTATGGGACTGCTGATCCTAGTCATTTATACAAGGAGAGGGAGAGAGGGAGAGAGGGAGAGCGCGAGAGAGCGAGGGAGAGAGAAAGAGGGACAGAGAGAGAGGGGTGAGAGAGAGGGGAAAGGATAGAGAGAGGGAATGGGGGGTAGGTAGAGAGAGAGGGAATGGGGGGTAAGTAGAGAGAGAGAGGGCAAGAAAGAGAGAGGGAGGGGCAGAGGGGAAGGAGGGCTAAAAGAGTGATGAAGATAGTGAGACCATAAGAGAGAGAGAACAGAAACAAAGGGATTGGGAATAACAGATATAGACCTAGCGATATATGGACAGAGACAGAGAGAGAGAATGTGCATCAGTGTCTCAGCCTTTCCTAGATGTAACTTCTTCACAGTCACAAGAGTTACTATCAACTTCTCCCTGTGAAATAAGACTCAACGTCCCTTGCTGTCCCAGTATGCCAGGCACACACTCCTCTGGCCCTCCTTCAGAAGAGGAGCTGACAGGCAGATCCCATCCAGGAATGGCTGTTGTGGATCTTTTAATGCCAACTGGGCTCCAATTGTTTCCTGTTTCACCTTGTCTCACTTGTATCCTCAATAATGGGCTATTTCTACCATAAAAAAACAAGTGGTAGCCAAGTTTCACCTTGTCTGATGATGTTGCTGAACAGAAACTTAGGACATCTTTTCACAATTGTATTTTCTCCTCCCTCCCCTCCTCCTCTCCCTCCCTCCCTCCACCATAATAACAATACTATTAATAATAATAATATCTGGGATTTATAAAGTGCCTTTCAACGGCCCCAAGGATGCTTTACACATAGGAGACAGCAATATATGAAAACAGGAACAGGAGGACAGAGCAAGGAAGCCTTGATGAACAGGTACGTTTTCAAAGTGTAGTCGTTTTTTTGAAAGTGTCCAAAGATGCAGCGTTGTGAATCTTAGCCGGGAGAGAGTTCCAGAGGGTGGGGCTTGCCACACTGAAGGCTTTGTCCCCAGAAGTCTGCAGGCTGGTTTGGGGGGGGGGGGGGGGGGGGGGGTGAGCATATCCAGAATCGGAGGCCCTCAGATTCTGGGACAGATATGGGGGTGAAGGAGATCTGATAGGTACTGGGGGGCAAGGGCATGGAGCGATTTTCTGGTCCCTCCTCCCCTCCCTCCCTCCCCTTCACTTCTCCCTTCCCTCCCTCCTCTCCTTCCCTCCCCTCCCTCCCTCCTCTCCTTCCTCCCCCTCCCATCCTCCCTCCACCATGCCTCTCTCCTCCCTCCCTCCTCCATCCCTCCTCTCCTTTCCCTTCCTCCTCCACTGTCCCTCCCTCCTTCCCTCCACCGTCCCTCCCTCCTTCTCCACCTCGTCTCCCTCATCCGCCCAGTAGTAAGGGCAGCGGGGCCTGAGATAGCTCCCCTTGACCCAGCCAGCCATTGTGTTTCCATCTAGGTGACGGTGCCACTTAAATGGCCTGCCAATTCCAAAGGACATCTTATAAAACCAAGAGCGGGAACAGTGTGAGCTGTTTTGTGTTCAGGCACATGGCCAGGGGACTCGTTACCTTTCTCCCCACAAGGCCTCTCGTTCATTCTAATCTCATCCGAACTACAGGGAAGTTGAAACAGACACACTTATACATACATACAGGCAGGCACACGCACACGCACGCACACGCACACGCACACGCACACACACACACACACACACATACACAGGCCGGCACATAAGCAGACACACACTCACAAACTGGCCCCTCTTGTGGGTGCATTAGATGTACACTATATACATTAGATGTTAGATGAACATTAGATGTATAATATGGAACATCTAATACCACCACAAACACCCCCCAATCTTGGCCTGCCCTCACTCAGGAAAGGATTGATTCTGTCCTTCATGGGACGAAGACAGCCAACCACTGAAAATAAAAGGAAATGCCACTGTACTTTCTTTGTGTGGCCTTACTTCAATAATCAAATAAATAACATCAAAATTAAAGTAAATATGATTGCACTTTGATTTTAATAAAGTTTGCTATGAAGGTGGGCAAAATTATCCCTCAAATGGTCTTTTATCCATTGTTAAAGTTGCAAGCCATCTTAATGGGTTTTTGAAGTTCTGACTGATCCATCGTGGCCAATCAGATTTACCTCCTCTCTGACGTCACACCATTAACGTCCTTATTTCAGTGTTGGTGCTGGGGCTCAGCCCCCCCCCCCCCGCCCAAACAACATGCAAATGAGAATGTGCGTCAACTGTGCATGTACTCATGAACACAACTACAAACTCCCTCTCACACACACACACACACGCATGTACACACAGTCACAGACGCACAGGCACGCATGCACCACACACACACACACATGCACAGGCACACATACACACACTCACAGACTCACCGGCATGCATGCATGCACACACACACACACACACCCACACACACACACAGGCACACACACATACACACTCACTCACAGACACACAGGCACATAGTTATGCACGCACGCACAAAATTGCACGTGCATGGTCGCTCATAAACACACACACACACACACACAATATGCATACAATCAATCTGGTCCATGTTGTTAACTCAGAGGTTAGGACAGAAGGTGAAAGGTGTAATTGTTTTCACAGAATGCCGAGTAGCCAATAACATCTCAGTGAACTGTGTTCCATATTATTGTACATTGTTGCTGTGTTTTTCATTAGTTTCACCGTTTATCTGTTGAGTTTTAGCTTGTTTTCACAGAACAGCACAGCACAATTAGAACCAAAGCGAACCAATAGTAAGTTTGACCCTGGAACATTACAGGATTATTTGGAACGATGGTGAATTTTGAAAGTAGGACTAGGACTACTAGGACTAGCAGCCTGGCGAATGAGGATGGACATCACATAACAGTCCTGTAGAGATGAGGGAATTTTGAAAAAAAGGGTTCAGGGCTTAATTAGACCTGAAGTGTGTTATCGTTTTGATCATAATGTTTTAAGTTCTGCTGCTGACATTGAAAACGGATTTGCACATTGGAGCAACGTTACTATTAATTATTTTCTGTATATTGTTTATTTGATATGAAGTTAGAATGGTTTGACTTGAACAGTCTTCAAATTGTATTAATATGACGTGAGGTTAAGTAAGCTTTGTACAGAAACTGCCGGTAGAAATATCAGAGGGCTACTTTTTACTTTTATACTTTGAGTTCATTTCAGAGCCTCTACTTTTCTACTTTTAGTTAGGTAGAGAAGTTTAATCTTGAGTCTGTTTTTACACAAGTATCTGTAGGTCCTACTTCTACTTGAGTAACGAATATGTGTACTTTCGCCACCACTGCACGATACGATTTAATTCACTAATCTGCATCTGAAATCTCTTAATGCAGCTTTAACTCGATGCGTAGGCAAACTGTAAGTGTTGAAAATGATGGCTTGCTGCATCATTCTCTGCACATTTAATTTGACTTTCTTGTTCTCTAGGGAATTTTCAACATAACGGTAATCAACAACCTTCCAAAACCTCCCAAAAAAGAAAGCTCATCAAAAGTTGGCAAAATTAGTCTAGGATTTCTAACCAGTAAATACAACAGAAAAACAGCAACATCCTACAGTGTCTGACATAATAATAGCTAACATCTTTTAAAGTCTTGAGCATATGTCCTAGACTTGGTTGGACAGGTATAATGGCTGCAGCTTTGCAACCAGGTGCAAGATATAATCTATCTTTAAAATAAGTCTTAAAATGAGGAAAATGGCCTCATTGTGCAATGAACAGGGACACTGGGAACAATGCAGAAAATGTGCTTTGAAAATCTCATCTATACCCAGGTGTCAGAAATGGTCTGTCTATGAGGCTTTCCTCTGCTCGTTGACACAACCCTCACACCTCATGATAGAGCTGCGACATGTTAGGTTTTTTCTGTCTCTCTCAGTGTGTAATTCATCCATCTCTTTCTCTATCTATTAATCACTATTTATTTACACACACAGGCAGGCACAGGCAGACAAGTCATTCAGTCACACTCTCTCCACTTCCTTGCTCTGTCTGTCTGTCTGTCTGTCTGTCTGTCTGTCTGTCTGTCTGTCTGTCTGTATCTCTTTCTGTCTGTGTCTCTCTTGCTCTGTGACTCCCTCTAATTTCTAAGCCCATTAGTGTTATGAACCACCAGTCAGAGCCACCCTGGGGGTAGATGGGTAAGGAACCGTGAGCGGAGGTGACAGGAGTAGAGGAAGAGGATTGGAGGTGACAGCAAAGGAGGAGTGATAATAATTAGAAACAGTGGCAGAATAAGTACACTTATAATTTAGTCTTCCATTAAACATTCCACTCAAAGAACATAATTAATGAAATATGAAATATTTCAATATACTTGAAATATAAGTACTTGATATAGTATCATTTAAAGTCAAAATACTTTATATGTATTAATAATCGTTTTTGGTGTGAAGATGTGGTCCACCCTGAAATGTAAGGCTGCTAGTTGAAATCAACATTGGTTATTTATTCAAACAAGGAGGAAAGGTTTTTATCCTTCATTGTGACTTTACTTTCCACCTGAAGTTACTCCAGGATAGGATGCTTAGATTGTTCTCAGTCTCACCTGTAAGTTGCTTTGTATAAAAGTGTATGCCAAATGCTACTACACTACTCTAACGTTGTTGATGTACTCTAGTCTAGTTCATTCACACCGTGAGGTGGTGGTCCACCAGGGTCCTCTTTACTTTATTATGAACTTGTTTGAGGGGGGGGGGGGGGGGGGTTGATTATCTCATGTTGCTGTTACTTAGAGTTGTTGACATCTATAACATCGAGATAAGGCAAAATAAATGTAGCCAACCACAACACCTGCACAATCAAGATGGTTGTCACCTCGCAGCTCTCTTTGTTTCTCTCTCTAGCTCCCTCTTGCTCTCTCTCCCTATATATAAACATGCATGTACATGTCAAATTAGTCTTTATTCATTTATTTTCAATACCAATATTCTTGATTCCATTCCTTTTCACCTATTGGCCGATTACCTACAGTGTGTGTCTGTGCGATCCGACAATGTATTCATACGTGTGTGTGTGTGTGTGTGTGTGTGTGTGTGTGTGTGTGTGTGTGTGTGTGTGTGTGTGTGTGTGTGTGTGTGTGTGTGTGTGTGTGCGGGTGCATGGTCAGCCACGTTTATGTATGGCTTTGTCATAAAGAAGATGTATTGGGCTGGTGGCAGACGAATGGGGCCTGCCCTACTCTGCTCTCATGAGAGAATATGACATGTGCACAGACACACACAATATGCACTCACACAGACTGCAAAACACAGACTCCACGCACACACATATGTACACAGACCTTTCTTTCATCTTTGCCCTTCCCTCCTCCTCTCTTCTACTCTCCTCTCATTTCCTCTCCTCACCTCTTCTCATCTCTTTAATCTCTTTTTTCTCCACTAATTTCTCTTCTCATCTCTTCTGCTCTCTACTAATCCCCCTTTTCATTCCTCTTTCCCTCATCTCATCGCCTCTTCTTCTTTCTTTCCCTCTCTGCTCCTCTTATTCTCTCCACTTCTCCATGCTACTCTCTGCTCTGCCACCTTATTTACTAGTTAATTACTATTTATTTGTATGCATGTAGCCCTATAGAGAGGAAATAAAGAAGATATCGCGGCTATAGCAAGCAGAATAATGCAAGCATGACCAGTGAGACCACAGCAAGAAAAATATGAGAATAATGTAGAAAAACAAAATCACAAAAACCGTAGAAAGAAAAACAAAAAGAAAGGCTTCATAAAAGCAAGGTTTACTATTCCCTCCACAATCTCCGGGACGCAATCACAGCGGAGGCTATTTTAGGAGGTCAATAGGGAGTGTCATTAACAGAAACAAACAAAAATAACAACTCTATTACCCATGCAAGTCCTATGTATATATCCATGAAACGTCTAGTCAGATGTGATTGTGTTCCCCGGCAGAACTGTTGTGGTGAGGCTCGTCTCCGGCTTGTTAAAGTCTGATGAATTTAACAAGCCAGCATCTTGTCAATTTTTTTGTGGGATCCTCCCCACTAAGTCTGCCGTTTTGCAGTTACGACATGGAGAGTCTGGGACCTGCAGACCGCATGCCGGGGGAAATTGGCTCGCTCCCAAAATCATTTCTGTGCTGCTGACGTTCCTGGACGGGGTTTCGGGGCCCACGCAGTCTGTGGGATAGAAGGATGTGAGCCAGGTAAGTTTTCAGATCACAACGGTTTTTCATTGTCATGGTTTGGCTCTGAATTATTTTTCACGTTTTAGGTTTTATTTTTCATACAACTTCAACCTCCTGTTACGGTTCTGAGGGCAAGTAGACCCAAATGCAAGACACAGAGAACATGGACACGGAGTGTAAGGCAAAGGTTCGGTAACGGGCTGGTAGTCTGACAGGCTAACGTTCTGTAATGGGCCGGTAGTCTGACAGGTGAATGTTCGGTAATGGGCCGGTAGTCTGACAGGCTAACATTCGGTAATGGGTCGATAGTCTAACAGGTTAAGGTTCGGTAATGGGCCGGTAGTCTGACAGGGGAAGGTTCGGTAACGGGCCGGTAGTCTGACTGTCACGCCACCCTCTGCCACCACCTAGTGGCGCCGGCTGCCACTCCCCCACGTGCTTTTGTTTACATTCCCGTCACCAATTAACCACATGCACTCCGCTCTACACTCCTGCCTGCAATCTACAATCATCGCACCCTATTTATTCCTCGCCTTCCTAGCAGCCGGCGCCAGTTCGTTGTATTCACTCATCGTGTTAGTACCTCGTTCCCGCAATCTGATTCTCATTTCCCTGTACCTCGCCTGCCCCTAACCTGCCTTCTCTTTCTACCCAGCCCCTTCCGGACCCTTATCTGTCTCCTGACCGCCAACCGTCTGACTGTCTTCCCGTTGCTGAACCTTCGCCTGCCTGACTCCCCGCCTGTCTTCGCCTATCCGTCTGCCTCTTGCCCGCCTGTCGCCGAACCACTGCCTGCCCGACTACGTCTTGCTCTGCCCTTGCCTGTACCATTATCAATAAATTCCCTTGTCCCTGAAACCATCTCTGTCTGGTGTGTCTCGCGTTTGGGTCTTCCAGTCGTAACCTTAACAGTACGAACTGGCCAGCATGGACCCAGCGGACACTGACCCACTACGCCAGATTATCACCCATCAGGGAGTCCTACTTGGTCAACATGACCAGGCTCTGCGGGAGATCACGTCCACCCTCCAGGAGCTGACATCGGCTGTCCGAGAACTCTCTTCGACGCTCTGCTCCACCCCTCCCGGTCTCTTCACGTGAGCCGTTCATGCCGGCCCCCGAACGATACGAGGGCGATCTGGGTTCCAGTCGCGATTTTCTCCTGCAATGCGACCTGGTTTTCCGTCTCCAGCCTCAGACCCATCCGACTGATAGCTCCCGTATCGCTTTTCTAATCGGAGCCTTACGGGGAAAGGCTCTCTCCTGGGCTACCGCAGTTTGGGAGAGGGGCTCCGAGTTCTGCTCCACCTACGCCGAGTTCACTGCAGAGATGCGGAGGGTTTTCGATCACCCCGTCCGTGGTAGAGAAGCCTCACAGCGCCTCTTGTCCCTCCGCCAGGGATCCCAAAGCGTCGCGGCTTTTGTCATCGAGTTCCGCACCCTCGCAGCGGAGAGTGGGTGGAATGAGGAGGCTCTACTGGGAGTGTTCACGAGTGTGTTAAATGACTCCCTTCGGGATGAGTTGGCCACTCGGGAGGACTCCCCAAGCCTGGACCACCTCATCACCCTCGCTATTCGCCTCGATAATCGGTGACGCGAGTGCGCACTCCGTTCTTCATCGACGTCCCTTCCCTCCTTTCCTGCGGTTCCACAACCTTCTCCACCTAGGCCCATTTCCCCCCGTCGCGAGCCAGCGTCCCTACCTGACCCAGAATCCATGCAACTGGGGCGAGCCCGCCTGTCCCCGTCCGAGCGGCAACACCAGCTAGCAACCAGGGCCCGCCTTTACTGCGGCCTTCGGCGGATCCTTATTCGGCGGTGGCCGAGTGGCCCACTCCCACTTCCCGCAAGAAGCTCCAGCAATTCCTGGGCTTCACCAACTTCTACCGGCGATTCATCCGTGGCTACAGCCAGGTCGCGGCACCCCTCACGGCTTTATTAAACCTCTATTAAAAGCCCATTTTTGTGGACTCCGGAGGCTGAAGCAGCATTCGTAGCCCTCAAAGGACGCTTCGTCTCCTCACCGATCCTCATCCAACCCAACCCCGCTAACCAGTTCGTGGTGGAGGTGGACGCTTCTGACACCGGCATGGGCGCGGTTCTCTCCCAGCGCTCCCCCTCAGATCACAAACTGCATCCTTGTGCCTTCTTCTCTCGCCATCTGACCCCCCCTGAGAGAAACTATGACGTGTGCAACCGTGAGCTCCTGGCGGTGAAACTGGCGTTGGAGGAGTGGTGACACTGGTTAGAGGGCGCAGAACAACCGTTCGTCATCTGGACAGACCACCGCAATCTGGAGTACATCCAGTCAGCCAAGAGACTGAACTCTAGGCAGGCCAGATGGGCCCTGTTCTTCGGCCGGTTTAATTTCACCCTCACCTACCGTCCAGGATCGCGCAACGTCAAGCCGGACACCCTGTCCTGTATACACTCTCCCGAAGACCTCAGTCCGGATCCAGAGCCCATCGTATCGCCCACCTGTCTCGTTGCGGCCCTTACCTGGGAAGTAGAATCTGCTGTTCTCCAAGCCCAGGGAAGTCAGCCTGTTCCCGGTAATGTTCCCCCCAATCGCCTGTTCGTCCCGGACGTCGAACGCACAAGAGTCCTGTCCTGGGCGCACACCTCCAGAATCTCCTGCCACCCAGGCGTGACCCGGACCCTGGACTTCATCCGCCAACGGTTCTGGTGGCCGACCATGGACGCGGACGTCCGCTCCTACATCGCGGCCTGTCCAACCTGCGACTGTAACAAGACCTCCACTCTGCCCCGTTCCGGCCTGCTCCAGCCCCTGCCCATCCCCATCCGTACCTGGTCGCACATCGCATTAGATTTCGTCACCGGTCTTCCCCCGTCAGATGGAAACACTACCATCCTTACTGTGATGGACCGGTTCTCCAAATCCGCTCACTTCTTGGCCCTCCCTAAACTTCCCTCTGCCAAGGAGACTGCAGACCTCCTAGTTTCTCACGTCTTCCGCTTGCACGGTATCCCGCGGGACGTGTTTTTGGATCGAGGGTCCCAGTTCAATTCCCAGGTTTGGCGGGCTTTCTGCACTGCTCTGGGGGCTTCAGTCAGCCTCTCTTTGGGGTACCACCCCCAGTCTAACGGCCAAGCGGAGCGGGCGAACCAGGAGATGGAGGCCGCCCTTTGCTGTGTTATGGAGGCGAACCCAGCCTCTTGGAGCTCTCAGCTGCCCTGGGTGGAATACGCACATGACTCCCTAGTGAACGCTTCCACAGGTCTTTCCCCGTTCATGTGCTCCCTGGGCTATCAACCGCCTCTGTTCCCCGCCCTGGAGGCTGAGATTGCTGTCCCCTCCGTCCAGGCTCACCTCCGGCGGTGTCAGCGCACCTGGAGGAATGCACGCGCCACCCTTCTCCGTGCGTCTTCTCGAACCCAACGACAAGCCAATAAACATCTTCTGCCTGCTCCTCAATATATTCCCGGTCAGCAGGTTTGGTTACGAGCTAAGGATCTCCCTCTCAAGGGCTCCACCCAGAAACTCTCCCCTCGCTTCATCGGTCCCTTCCCAATCGAGTCAATCGTCAACCCCTCCGCTGTCCGCCTCAAGCTTCCCGCTTCTCTCCGAATTCACCCCACGTTCCACATCTACCAGCTCAAACCCGTTTCCTCCAGTCCGCTGTCGTCTCCCGCTCCAGCTCCGCCGCCTCCCCGGATGATCGACGACCACCTGGCCTGGACGGTGCATTGTCTTGACGTGCGTCGTCGTGGCCGGGGGGGCCGGGGGGCCCACCAATGTCTGGTTGATTGGGAGGGGTACGGCCCGGAGGAACATTCCTGGGTCCCACGGAGCCACATTTTGGATGCCTCCCTCATCACAGACTTTCACCGCCAGCACCCCGCTCACCTTGTTCGTCCGCCTGGAGGCATCCGTAGAAGGGGGGGGGGGGGGTACTGTCACACCACCCTCTGCCACCACCTAGTGGCGCCGGCTGCCACTCCCCCACGTGCCTTTGTTTACATTCCTGTCACCACGTGCACTCCGCTCTACACTCCTGCCTGCGATCTACAATCATCGCACCCTATTTATTCCTCGCCTTCCTAGCAGCCGGCGCCAGTTCGTTGTATTCACTCATCGTGTTAGTACCTCGTTCCCGCAATCTGATTCTCATTTCCCTGTACCTTGCCTGCCCCTAACTTGCCTTCTCCTTCTACCCAGCACCTCCCGGACCCTTACCTGTCTCCTGACCGCCAACCATCTGACTGTCTTCCCATTGCTGAACCTTCGCCTGCCTATTAAAGTGATCAATCCTCATCTGGGTTTGTATAAATTACACTTTACATAGAACTCATAAACTCGTAAGCAATGTGAACTGTGCTTACATAGTAAACATTATTGTTCCTCATTACAGCTTCCTGCTCCCATCACAGGAACCAAGATCCAATCCTTTCAGCGGTTGTTAAGAATATTGTGTGACTAAAACATGTTCATGTATTGAATACAGGATATATGCAGGCATGTTACAGAAAATTAAACGATGGCCATTGGTCGTAAACAAGCCCATACGTTCATATACATGTATCTATAAACATTGATCCGTGGTTTGCAGAAAAGTACAAATAGATTTCCTTCTGGTGACTGGGTTAAGCATACTTATAAGGTATATTAGCTTCTATAATTACCCTGTACTAGTGCATGCACCCAAATAATTCACCCCACACCATGCACAAAACATTTCACACTGGAAAGATAGATAACATTTTACCAGTTTACAGTCAAAGTAAAAGTAATAAAAAGGATAACTGTCACATCACCCTCTGCCACCACCTAGTGGCGCCGGCTGCCACTACACCATGTGCCTCTGTTTACGTTCCGTCACCAATTACCCACGTGCACTCCGGTCTACACTCCTGTCAACTATCAACAAATCAGCGCACTCTATTTAACCCTCGTTCCCCAAGCAGCCGGCGCCAGATCGTTGTATTCAAACCCTGTCCTTCCCGAATACCTACCCGTCTCCTGATTATCTACCCACTGACTGCCTTCCCGTTATCGACCCTTCGCCTGCCAAGACTCCCCGCCTGCTTCCGTCTGCCTGTCTGTCTTCCGCCCGCCTGCCTACGTCCCTCTGCCTGCCTGACCCCCCGTCTGCCTACTGCCTGCCCCCGTCTGCCTACGTCCCTCTGCCTGCCTGACCTCCCGCCTGTCTTCGAACCATTGCCTGCCCGACTACGCTTTGCTCTGCCCTTGCTGTACCGTTATTATTAAACTCCATAGTTCCTTATACCATCTCCGCCTGTTGTGTTCCGCACTTGGGTTTCCCAGTCGTATCCCGTAACAGTACGATCTGGCCAAGATGAACCCAGCGGAACTGGACGCTGTTCGCTATGCCTCTTCCCAGCAAGGAGTTTTGTTGGGACAGCACGGTGAGGCACTACAGAAAATCATGGGCGCAATTCATGATCTAAATACTAGCCTTACCTCTGTCCAGACTCAGCTCAGTGCTCTAGCTTCACCACCTGTTACTCCATCCCCGCCTGCTGTTCCAGAGACTGCGTCGTTCCGAGAGCCCAAAATTCCGACACCGGATAACTATGAGGGGGATTTGGGGGATGTCGATCCTTTCTCATGCAATGTGAGTTGGTTTTTGACTTACAACCCTACTCATATGCTTCTGATAAGGCTAAGATTGCCTTCGTTATGGAACTGCTGCGGGGAAAGCCTCTGGAGTGGGCATCTGCCCTATGGGAACGAAAGGACTCCTGTTTATCGTCGTACCACGAGTTCTCAGCCGTGATGAGGAAGCTGTTTGATCATCCCGTCCGAGGAAAGGACGCATCGAAGCGGTTGTGCTCTCTGCGCCAGGGGTCACGCAGCGTAGCAGAGTTTGTGATTGAGTTTAGAACATTGGCAGGAGAGAGTGGGTGGAACGAAGAATCACTACAGGCTATTTTTCATCAGGGATTGTCTGAACAGTTAAAAGATGAACTAATCTCTTATCCTGAGCCTAGGGACTTGGACGAGTTGGTGGCTTTATCTATTCGAGTTGATAACAGGTGCCGAGAGAGAAGGAGGGATAGACGTGAGAGGATTCCCAACCATTCTCCGGGTCGACAACCTTCCAAATATGGAGCGGAGTTGGGGAACCGAGCTACGTTCCAGGAGTTTAAGGGGGAACAGCGGTCGTCCGACTCCGAACCCATGCAACTGGGTCGAGCTCACCTGTCCCCGTCCGACCGCCAACACCGGCTAGTTACTAGGGTCTGTCTTTACTGCGGTCTTCCTGGTCATTTCATTTCTACCTGTCCCACTCGCCCGGGAAAAGAGCCGACTCACCAGTAATACGAAGGGTTCTGGCGAGTCGTACCCTTATTCCCTCTGTTTTTCGACCCCAGCTAGATGCCTGTTCTCTCGTGGCGTGACCAGGCGTTCCCACTCTCGGTTCTTTTAGATTCAGGGGCCGACGAGTCATTTATAGATTGTGAGTTGGTCAACCAACTCAAAATAGACACGGTCCCGCTTAGTTCCCCTATTGAGGCCCAGGCCCTCAATGGAAAGTCCCTCGGCCGTGTTAAGTATCAAACAGTACCGGTTTCGTTGTTAATCTCGGGCAATCACCGTGAGACACTTTCACTCCATATTATGAACTGTCCCGCTTCCCCGGTAGTGTTGGGTTTCCCTTGGTTGCGTGCTCACAATCCAAACATCGATTGGCAATCGGCCCGTATTACATCCTGGAGCCCTCACTGCCTTTCCCACTGCCTTCGCTCCGCCTCGCCTCCCCACGTCGTTGAACCTACGACACCATCACTTCCTGACCTGTCCGCGGTTCCAGATACTTACCATGATCTCGCGGGGGTTTTTAGCAAGACTCACACCCTCACCTTGCCCCCCCACCGCCCATACGACTGCGCTATAGACCTTCTTCCGGGAGCACCCCTGCCTAGCAGTTGATTATTCAATCTCTCCCGCCCGGAACGGGAGGCTATGGAGCAGTACATTCAGGAGTCCCTGGCCGCGGGAATTATCCGTTCCTCTTCATCTCCGGTTGGAGCCGGTTTCTTTTTTGTCTCTAAGAAGGATCATTCCCTACGCCCTTGTATAGACTATCGAGGCCTGAATAACATCACTATAAAAAACAAGTACCCTCTGCCCCTGATCAGTTCTGCCTTTGTTCCCCTCCATGGAGCCATGATTTTTTCGAAACTCGACCTGCGTAACGCATACCATTTGGTCCGCATCCGGGAGGGGGACGAGTGGAAGACGGCGTTCAACACTCCCCTTGGCCACTTCGAATACCTAGTGATGCCTTTCGGTCTCACTAACGCCCCAGCCGTCTTCCAAGCCCTCGTGAATGACGTCCTTCGCGACATGCTAAATCGCTCGGTCTTCGTTTACCTAGACGACATCCTCATCTTCTCAGAGTCGTTGGAGGAACATAAGATTCACGTCCGGCAGGTTCTCCAGCGGCTCCTTGAGAATCGGCTTTTTGTAAAGGCAGAGAAGTGCGAGTTTCACGTCACCTTCACTTCTTTCCTGGGATACATCATCGGCCAGGGACAGGTGAGGATGGATCCTGCAAAGGTCTCGGCAGTTGCCGAATGGCCCACTCCCTCTACCCGAAAGAAGCTCCAGCAATTCCTGGGATTTGCAAACTTCTATCGGCGATTCATCCGCGGTTACAGTCAGATCGCGGCACCCCTCACGGCCTTGACCTCCATTAAAAGCCCCTTCCTATGGACTCCGGAGGCTGAACCAGCATTCACCACCCTCAAGGAACGCTTCGTCTCCTCGCCGATTCTTGTTCAACCCAACCCTGCAAACCAATTCGTGGTGGAGGTGGACGCTTCGGACACCGGTGTGGGCGCAGTCCTTTCCCAGCGCTCTTCCTCCGACCAGAAGATGCACCCGTGCGCTTTTTTCTCTCGACGCTTGACTCCTCCCGAGAGGAACTACGACGTGGGCAACCATGAGCTCTTGGCCGTTAAATTAGCCCTGGAAGAATGGAGACACTGGCTGGAGGGAGCTGAGCAGCCGTTCGTTGTTTGGACTGACCACCGGAATCTCGAGTACATACAGTCAGCAAAGAGGCTGAATTCTCGACAAGCCAGGTGGGCCTTATTCTTCGGCCATTTCAACTTCACTCTCACCTTCCGTCCCGGTTCCAGAAATGTAAAACCCGACGCCTTGTCTTGTCTCTACTCTACTCCCCGGAGGACCCCAACCCAGATCCAGAACCCATTCTGCCCCCCGTGTGCTTGGTAGCGACTCTAACCTGGGAGGTCGAGTCCGCCGTCCGACAGGCCCAGGAACACCAGCCCGACCCAGGTACCGGTCCTTCCGATCGTCTTTTTGATCCCAGACACGGAGCGTTCGAGGGTTCTTTCATGGGCACACTCCACCAGGCTCACCTGCCATCCAGGCGTGACCCGTACTCTGGAGTTCATCCGCCGGCGATTCTGGTGGCCAACAATGGACTCGGACGTTCGCGGTTACGTCGCAGCCTGCTCTACGTGTTCGCGCAGCAAGACCTCTACTCGGTCCCGCTCCGGTCTTCTCCGACCCTTACCCATTCCCAGCCGTCCCTGGTCCCACATCGCCCTGGACTCCATCACCGGTCTTCCTCCTTCTGACGGCAACACCACCATCCTCACCGTCGTCGACCGGTTCTCCAAGTCTGCCCATTTCCTCGCGCTCCCCAAGCTCCCTTCTGCTAAAGAAACTGCAGATCTCCTCGTCGCCCACGTCTTCCGGCTGCACGGCATTCCGATGGACGTGGTCTCGGATCGAGGTCCCCAGTTTACATCCCAGGTTTGGCGAGCTTTCTGCACTGCTCTGGGGGCCTCGGTCAGCCTGTCCTCGGGATACCACCCCCAGTCTAACGGTCAAGCAGAACGGGCGAATCAGGAGATGGATGCCGCTTTACGCTGCGTCACTGAAGCAAACCCCTCCACATGGAGTTCCCAACTACCGTGGGTTGAATATGCCCACAACTCCCTGGAGAACTCCTCCACGGGCTTATCCCCATTTCAGTGCTCTTTGGGATATCAGCCACCTCTATTTCCTTCCCTGGAGAAGGAGATCGCTGTCCCCTCAGTCCAGGCCCACATGCAACGTTGCCAGCGGACCTGGAAACGCGCTCGGACTGCGCTCCTCCGGGCCTCTTCCCGTTCCCAGCACCAGGCCAACAAACGCCGCGTACCTGCCCCTCGTTATTCCCCAGGCCAAAGGGTTTGGCTCCGATCCAAGGATCTTCCCCTCAAAGGAGAGACACAGAAACTCTCTCCCCGTTACGTCGGCCCGTTTGAGATCGAGGCAATCATCAACCCCTGTGCCGTCCGCCTCAGACTCCTGGCTTCCCTTCGCATTCACCCTACATTCCACGTTTCCCAGATCAAGCCTGTTTCCACCAGTCCTCTGTCTACCCCATCTCCGGCCCCGCCTCCTCCCCGTATCATCGACAACCACCCGGCCTGGACGGTGCGTCGTCTACTAGACGTTCGTCGTCGCGGCCGAGGACATCAATATTTGGTAGACTGGGAGGGTTACGGTCCGGAGGAACGTTCATGGGTCCCGCGGAGCTACATTTTGGACACGTCCCTCATCAGGGACTTCCACCGCCAGCACCCATCCCTTCCCGGGCGCTCGCCTGGAGGCGATCGTCGAGGGGGGGGGTACTGTCACATCACCCTCTGCCACCACCTAGTGGCGCCGGCTGCCACTACACCATGTGCCTCTGTTTACGTTCCGTCACCAATTACCCACGTGCACTCCGGTCTACACTCCTGTCAACTATCAACAAATCAGCGCACTCTATTTAACCCTCGTTCCCCAAGCAGCCGGCGCCAGATCGTTGTATTCAAACCCTGTCCTTCCCGAATACCTACCCGTCTCCTGATTATCTACCCACTTACTGCCTTCCCGTTATCGACCCTTCGCCTGCCAAGACTCCCCGCCTGCTTCCGTCTGCCTGTCTGTCTTCCGCCCGCCTGCCTACGTCCCTCTGCCTGCCTGACCCCCCGTCTGCCTACTGCCTGCCCGACTACCCGTCTGCCTACGTCCCTCTGCCTGCCTGACCTCCCGCCTGTCTTCGAACCATTGCCTGCCCGACTACGCTTTGCTCTGCCCTTGCTGTACCGTTATTATTAAACTCCATAGTTCCTTATACCATCTCCGCCTGTTGTGTTCCGCACTTGGGTTTCCCAGTCGTATCCCGTAACAATAACAACCTGGAGCAGCCAATACAGTGCTATTCTGAAACACTAGAGGAGAAATAAACCCCCCCCTGGAACAAATCTCTCTATTTTCATCAAGACTGAGCCATGCAAATTCCACCCTGGCCCTGACCCCCAGAGCCATTTTGGGGGTAAGTGTGAACTACGCTGGTGTTCGCTTCACAATATTCTCTCTCTAAGCTCCTGCTATTGTCCCATTCTTCTTCCCTAGCCTCTTTTTGACCTTGACAGAGGCGTCCGTGGTTTAATAAAATATCTCTAAATCGAACTGATGCTGGAACCACGATGAATTTATATTTCTAATAAGAAGATCCCATAAAAGATTTAAACTCGGATTGAGACTGCTTGGATATTTCTAGACCCAGCTTCGACTCAAAATTAGTGTGTGTTTTTTCAATGAAGTTGACAATCATGTGATGCCCCGGTGCAAGCAGATTGTAAGTCACAGCAGCAGTCGATATGTATTATACACCTTCCTGCTGAATGTGTTGAGAAGATAAATGAGAAAATCAAGAGGGTCTTTCCTGGGGCTAGATTCCCCTGCCCCGGGGTGCTCTCAGAACGGTCAGCGTCTCCATGTTTTGCTCTTCCAGCAAACATTTTGATTAAGCAACAACCAATTGGAGGATGGGTTACCATAACCTGCCTACTTGCTGGGAGTTGGGCGGTGTTGACAAAGCAATGTGTGGATCTGTAAGACTGTATGCTAATCATACACAAATGCATGCACACACAATGTGCCTGATGCCGCAAAACCTTGTGCACAACTGTGAGCGTGAGTTGAGGTGGGTGGGGGACACTATCAATTATCATTTCCAGAGATGTTTAACCAACATGCCATTCATCCAGCTTTGTGGTAACAATAGAGACGCGCGCACACGTGTGTAGGGACATGTTTGTATGTGTGTGTGCATGTGTGTGTGTGTGTGTGCATGAGTGCACAAGCAATAGCCAAGGTTTAAAGTGCAGATGTTGTGTCCCTCCATCACATGCCGTGGGATCAACGGAGGATTGTCTCTCGCTGACCCGGCTACATTGCTGGCAGATAATTAAGCCCAGATCGGTCATGGTGCATTATTTATTCAGGCCGACTTGTTATTGTCCGAGATGAAACATGACCCAGGCGGGAAACGGACTTGTAAAAAAGGGCATGCGGCAATTCTATTTTCTGCCGAGGATGGCACATCAGACCAGTGCTCCCTTTAATGGAATAAGGAAATAAGAATGGCTTAAAAGTGCTTTCAAGTCCATTCGTGTGTGTGTGTGTGTGTGTGTGTGTGTGTGTGTGTGTGTGTGTGTGTGTGTGTGTGTGTGTGTGGTTTATTTATTGACTTCTTTGTGGATTTGCTCCCCATGTTGACTCTTAATTTTTCATCTTTCTTGCTCTTTGTATTTTTCTTTTGTTTGTCTTTGTTCGTAGTTGCATCCCTGTGTGTGTGTGTGTGTGTGTGTGTGTGTGTGTGTGTGTGTGTGTGTGTGTGTGTGTGTGTGTGTGTGTGTGTGTGTGTGTGTAACCTCTTGCAGGCAGGCCTTTTTTTTACAATTCCCTCTTCAAATCCACCAGTATATGCAGGTAGATTTGTGTCAGAATGTAACCTAATGACTATAAACAGCAGTTTAACGGAAGAAGTTTAACTTCTGTACTACTTGTTAGGACATGTTAGTCCTTCCTTGGCGTCCACCTGTGTACGATAAAAACGTTTGACTGTATTGGTTGTAGGCACTTCCACTAAAAAAACGATCGGAGAAGCAAGTTGGAGAAGCATCATCTACAACTCCCTCTAAAGCCCGACCACTGGTATTGGGGTCAAAAGTGCAAACGAAAGACCAGAATGTGCAACCAAAATATTTCACTTCGCAAACACACAGAAAGTTATCACGGTACAATGGTGGACTCAAAATGCATGACTCGGACAGGGAATCACAGGTAAGATTATTTATTTGTTCAAAGAACAAATGCAGGCAAAGGTACAAAAGTTGCAGGCAGAAATCGTCATAATGCAATTGTCTAATAACACTGGGAAAAACTAGCACTGGGAATAACGCTGGAGAGAGTGACTAACGTACAACTACAATCTGGCACAGGTAAGTGGGACTGGTGAGTATTTATGCATGGGGACTGGGGAAGCTGATAACAAACAGGTGAAACAAATTAGGGGCGGAGAAGGTAATCACACAGGCGGAAAACAAGACAATGGAAGGAAGACAAGTGACCTGAAATGAGAGTAGCTGATGAATTTCAAAATAAAATAGGAAGTGAAATAAACAGACAAAAACAGAAAAAAAGCAGGAACATGACAACAGTGTCACCGAGTTAGTTGTTTCTCCTCAAAAACATTTAAAGCTATTTTCTGTTTTTGTTTGAAATATAATTATTAATGATCGGAATGTTTATCATTTTGATCTCGATTATGTAATATTTGATTGTAACAGATTTATTTTGGCCACTTAAAACTTTTCAGCCTTGTTGGTCTCAGAATCATTGTATGGATGTTTTGCAGGATATTTCGTCATTCAGAGGGCACCAGAAGACAAGCAGGGCACTTCATTAGCTGACCTATTAAGACTGCGGCTTCTCTCTCTGTTGTACCATCACTACCACAAATACTCCCACAGGACTACACCAGAGTGGATCATTAGTTGAGGAATGAATAGGAGACAACTCCCATTCGGATGTAAGGGGACCAGACGTGTGTGTGTGTGCGTGTGCGTGTGCGTGTGTGTGTGTGTGTGTGTGTGTGTGTGTCTGTGTGTGTGTGTGTGTGTGTGTGTGTGTGTGTGTGTTTTGTCTGTGTGTCTGAGTGTGTGTGTCAAGTACTGTTGATTCATCAGTATCCAAAAAACCAAAAGACATGGGACGTAAGGAATGTTACTTATTGTTTGTCATTCTTATATATATATATATATATATATATATATATATATATATATATATATATATATATATATATATATATATATATATATATATATATATATATATATATATATATCATACTCTATACATTTTCTAAGCACTGTTTTATTATACAACTATAAGCACTTAAAGTAATACACTGGTCATTGATTGACTTACAGGTATGTTCAGCAATAATGGTACATTAATGAAACCTGTGAACATTGTATGTTTTACTATAATCACAGAAATGCATTCTGGAGTATCTTATATGATTGAAGGAAACACTTTATGATACGAAAAGCACATGTACTGCATATGATGTCAGTAAGCCCTGTTGACATGTGTATATTGTACTATGTCTAGGGATAGGATAACACAGTTAACTAATGATTCATGGGCTCACCATCCAGGTCTGGTGTGACTTACAGGTCTCTGGGAATAATTCATGTTTTTATGTGTTGTGGCATAAGTGATGTATTGTTTGATGCACAGTTTGATTGTCTTACTTTGGGCGGCCAGCCTGGCCTTATATGGGTTTAGAAAGCACCTATAAAATCACCAAAAACGTCAGCTAGTAGAATAGCTGATATCAGCAGAAGAACACCAGCTAGGTGTTTGTGAGGACAAAATGGAGCGTAGAAAAGGTGATGTCAGCAGACTGAATAATTCATAAAGGGCGTGGAAATGGTCAAGGCCAAATCGTACTCTATAAAAAGGCCTACCCAAGGTAGGAATAGCGAGGAATCCTAGCCACGGGGGCTCCATGAAGGACGTCCACCTAAACTTTGGAGGAGAAGGAATGACTAAAAAGACTTAGAAAATAGGAGAAGAGTGTTTCTTCTCAAAATCTTCTATCAGACCCGCATTCTCACCAGAAGCTAGCCTTGACCGCCCACTCTCCGAAGAGAGGATTCCTCCCATAGCCCTAAGGGGCTATGAAGGCTTACAGCTGCAGGCTCACAGAATAATTACGGACAGAAAAAAACGAATATAACTTTTCGGCCATGTTTCAGAAAGGGACTTTTTCCCTTTCTCCCCTGCAATTGATACTACTCCACCCCACAAGTAAGCAATATGTGTGATCGTTGTTTTAAACTTTTCTTTGGATTGCTTATTGAAAGCATCTTTTTATCAGTATATTCTTTGCCATATTACTTTTTATTGATGGTTTTTTGAGCTTTTTGCAATGTTCCACCCTGTAATCCAGCAAATAAAATCATTTTAACCTTTTTTAATCGGCCGACGCCCTCTTCTCTCAGACAAAGGAAATGGTAGAGAGGAACAAGCATCGTGATTCTAAGAGGTTACTTAGTCACCATTGAAGAAACATATCCCTAGAGTTAGATATATTCAAACTCTTTAATAATCCCCGCAAATTTCCAAGTGCACAGGTCCCAGGGGAGAGCTACTACACAGACGTGATCGGCAGCCACAGTTCTGGCCCGGGTTATGCCCAGAGGTAGGGCGCCGAAGCAAGCGGGGTAGGCGGCTGTTATACAGTAGTTAGGGGCTGGGCGAATCTCCTGTTAGACGGATGTAACAGTGTGTATGTGTTTGAGGTGTGTGTGTGTGCGTCTGAGTGTGTGCTTGTGTGTGTGCGTGTGTGTGTGTGTGTGTGTGTGTGTGTGTGTGTGTGTGTGTGTTTGTGTGTGATGTGCAGAATGAGGTTCCCAGTGGCTTTCTCTGAAGTATACATGTCTTACACACATGCACACAAACACATACACACACACACACACACACACACACACACACATCCAACGGTAAATAATTACCTCTCCAATTCTGCCATTCAGCCCCCTATGTACACAGCCCCCAACCCTAGGTAGAGCACCGGGGGAAGGGGGGGGGGGGACGGTGGGGAAAATTCAAATGAAGGAAGAAGGGGAAGGAAAGAGTAAGTAAGGTCTATTTTGCTACTTTGAGTCTTACAGGTATTTTGCTCTTTCCTTCTTGCTCTGTAGCGCTCTCTCACACTATCTTGCTCTCTCACCCTCTTATTTTCTCTCTTTTCTATGTGCTGAGAGAAAGAAAGAAAAGAAAGAAAGAAAGAAAGGGAGAGAGGGAGAGAGAAAGTGAGATAGAAAGACATTGGAGTACATTTACATTTAGGGCCAACTTAACTGAATTGAGAGGTGCAGTGGTGCGCGAGGGGGGGGGGGGGGGGGGGTAAGGAATCAAGAATTGAATGTGAGGCAAGGAGGGTCAGTCCCAGTGATGTAGAGAGGCACTAGTGAATAGAACAAGAGAGCAACTGAGGATTGCAGTAGATTCAGCCAGAGCAGGAACACAAGCAAATGCAGACACACACATGCACAATGCAAAAATAACTAAAGAAAGCAAACACTCAGATGCACCCCATTGTTCCATCCATGTGACAACAATGGGTCCAATACACAGGAGTGATTGCTTTCCCCTGAGGGAGTGTTGAACACTTACAGGTAAATATCTAAAATATGTAAACGCACCCAAACACACACACACACACAATTTTCATACACATATTTCTCGATCTCTCTTATTTGCTCTCTTTTCTGATTCTTTAGTTCTCTCGTTCTCTCTTTTTTTATCTTGGTCTCTCTCTCACACGCTCTCCCCCTTAAGGCTCTTATGTCAGGGTTGTGAAATTGACTGTAGAGGTTGACTACTTCGCCATACGTTCAGGAAGCGAGGGAGGGTGTAATCTAAAAGCACTTCCCCCATCTCGTCAAATTTCTGCATCACCATTTCAGAGATGTCTGCTTAAAGTTAACAAGGAGGCTTAGCTTTCTGAGTTGAAAACCCCGGGAACATCTTTAAACATCCATTATTTGCGGGGGTAACGATGTCGATGGATTTGCTGTGTGGTGTCTGACTCTGTCTTATTTGCACTTTCACTTAGGTGTTCCTGTTTTGTTTTCATAATCCAACGTTAACCTATATATATACCTAAATAGCCCACCTGGCTATGGTATAATAGCAATTAGAGGCTTGATAAATATGAATTGATCAGAACAACAGGAGTTTTTACATCACTGTGTTTATTTGAGCTAATGCAGTGCAGTGGGTTCATCAGGAGCTAGCTGGCTCATTCGCTAAAATAGCCAACAAATTAGCTAGCATTGAGATTAGCATAACACACATGCTAATCTCAATGCTACCGAATTAATCAGCTAGCAATGTTTTGTTTACTGTATCAGTAATCTAGTATTGTCAATTATGATCGTGTGAATAATTATAATATCATCACAACAATTTGTGTGTATGATAGGAGTGTATTTTTGATTATTTATAAATAGTATTTGCAACCCACAGGCTCTGCCCATAACGTTATGTTTTCAGAACTGCACTTCACTCATGATTTGACTTTGATTTGTCATCATTCATGATTCAAGGAGAAACTCACTCTCAGCTGCCTGGATTAGAGCTGCATCGACCACCAAGGAGATGAGAACTAGGAGCTCCATCATCCTCCCGGACTGAACACGGTGTCATCACGCTGCACCCTGCTCTCCACCCTTACTGGACCTGAGGTGTGTGTGAGTGTGTGCGTGTGCGTGTGTGTTAGTGTGTTTAAAACGACAGAACCAGAGCCAGGAAGTGACCTCCCCCCCCCTCCCTCCATGCAGAGGAAGTGTGGATCATGAAAGAGCAGAACAGCGACATCATCCATCCAGTGTTATGGACGGCTCGACCCCTGGCAGGCTTGTGTACACACACTCACAAACACACACACAGTCACACACACCCACAAACACTCACACACATCCACACACACTCTCACACACACTCACAAAAACACACACACACACACTCTCTCACACATACACACACACACACACACACACACACACAGATGTGTGTGTGCGGGCGTTCTCATGTACTCATATACACAGGAGCATGCATAAATAGGGCCATACACACACTCACACACACCCCGAGATGAGGATGTGAAGCCAGACTGATGCATATCTAGTTTTAATAATACAGTTTCTCTTTCCTTTTTTGTATTTTTATTATAATTCTCAGGGCAGACCTGCCCCCCCCCCCCCCCCCCCCCCAACCCCTCAAACAGGTAGTCACGGAGACGGGAGGGCGGGACAGAACAATAACTTTGCCTTTTGTCATTCCTCCTCCATGTCATCATCTCTCTCTCTCTCTGTCCGGCTGGGTGGCCGTCCATCACGACAGCCGTCAGGATGATCCTTGGAAATGACGTCCACAGATGTATGCCTCTGGACACCTACAACCTACAACCTAACAAATTGGATAGACCTACAACCAATCAGTGCAATGTAACGTGTGACACATCAGCGGAAGCCGTCTTGGTTGTTTATTAAAATGCGTGAAAGGTGCTCCCATAGGGCGCTTCTCTGAACATCATCGTTCAGAGAAGGGGGGCCGGACGCATATGTCGCAGATTTGTCTGGTTCCCAATCTAGGTGGTTGTATTTGTTTGATTAAATGAAAGGTTTCCGTAGGCTCTACCCACCAGTGTGTTGTGTAAGACACAGAGGCCATGAAACATACATTTACAACATGAGAAGGGCTCCTGGATTTTATAACAGAGGTTTTCAGCTGTCACAGCTCTCTCACCTTGCATGGTGTTTATTAATTCGACACCTTTCTTGTTATCTGACCACTGAAATAAATGTTTGATATTGACTGTTTTACTATTTATTCATATTTCATTCAGCAGAATCTTTTATGCATCAAGTCTTACAAATGACTCACCTGGTTCTCAATTCACAAAGGGATTATGCATATAGGTCATTAAGTAGAAGATGGATAAGGCATCTTGCTCAAGGAAGTCTACAGGTTTGCTGCAGACACTAAGGATCCAACCCAGTACCTTCTGACTGGAAGTCGGACATCCCTACATTATCCACTATCGGATAGTGTAGAGGTTCGGATTTGCAAGTATACTTAAAATGTTAAACAATATTTGAAGTAAACAATATTAAACAACACATAAAATGAAAGATTCAACCAACAATCTTTGCTCCCGAAAAAAAAAAGACAAAAAAAAATCCTGCATGTGATCTGGTTAGTTTTTCCCTGAAGTCACTTGAGGACGGAGATTAATTCTGCTCCTCTTGCAATGCAGGACCTCCAATTAACCTGTAAGTCTTTGAGTGTGAACAGAAACCACGGTCTTCCCAGAGGGAACATCAGGCCATATAAAACAGACAGAGCCACAACCCCCCGGTACTCCAGAGCTGCCCGGCAACAGAACTAACCACCACCCTGTGTCACCGCCTGGTTTATGGGCCCCTCATTACCTGTAGACAAGTTAATGCTCTGTGGAGATAATGAGAGTGGAAGTGGAGGCAGTTGGAACCAAGTGAGGGAAAGGGAGGGAGGGCAGATTTATTCCAAATGTGTGCTTTGCTGTCTGCTTGTGTATGCGTGTGTGTGTTTGTGTGTGAGCATATCTGTGTGTGTGTGTGTGATTGTGTGTGTTTAAGTGTGCACCTGTGTGTGTAGCGGTGTGTTCTTGTTCTTGTGTGTGTATGTGATCAATTGTGTGTGGGTGTGTGTGTAACTGTGTTCTTGCGTTTGTGTGTGTGTTTGTGAATATGTATGTGCGTGTTTGTGTGTGTGCATATCTGTGTGTGTGTGTGTGTGTGTGTGTGATTTTGTGTGTCTGAGTTTGCACGAGTGTGTGTAACAGTGTGTATTATTGTTTGTGTGTATGTGTGTGCATGTGTAGGTGTGTATTTGTGTATGTGTAAGTATGTGTTCATATGCTTGTGTGTGTGTGTGTGTGTGCGTGTGTTGGTGTGTGTGTGTGTGTGTGTGTGTGTGTGTGTGTGTGTGTGTGTGTGTGTGTGTGTGTGTGTGTGTGTGTGTGTGTGTGTGTACGTGTGTGTGCTGACTGAAAATCCCAAGCAATTTCCCTCTTCATCTTTGTCTTGGGGACAGCTTCCCAGCGTGGAAATATTAGGGCAATCATTTTTCAAGCACAGTAATGTCCTGTAGAAGAGAGAGGAGGATGATGAGGTTGATGATGATGATTGCCTCTGGTTCATTCAGTTGTAAATTCCTCACCTTAGGGGGATGGAGCCGTCGCCTACTAAACTTATTTTTCTCCTTTTTATTTTTATGTTCCTCTTGTTTTTTGTAAATGTTTTAGTTGCGGGGCATTGAAGGGGCGGGGCAACAGTTTATCTTCAGTTGACTTGTGCAAATGAGCACGTACGGACATTTCCTGGTTTAAGCACTTCCATCGACAAAGTTACTAACTCCCACCAGCAGCAACTAGAGTGGGTGCGCTGCGGTGCCAGGCGTTGTCAATCACGAGACCGCGCATTTGGTGGGGCCGAGCCGTAATGAGCCTTCGGTCAACTTATTTTATTTATTTTTTAAACTATTTTCATGGATGTTTTTCCACAATAAAAACGGTATTTCCTGAAACTATTTCAAATAGATTTTTTTTTTATGGACATACAAAGAATAAAGGGATATACACACCGTGTATGTAGCAAAAACAGAAATTGCAAACAAGACACCCCAACCCCCAACCCCTCCCCGCAAAAACAAACAATCAAAAATCACAGTCTTCATGTTAAAATACAGAATAAGTACTGCTAGTGCTACAGATTAATATGGTCAAAAGGAGCAAGATTAAAAGGAAAATAATCAAAAATATTGGACCAATAGTTGTGAAGAGAAGGGCAAGAACAAAACATATGAATCAATGAGGCACGACCTTTCAGTCCCAGTCGATACCAGGATACATTTTAGATTACTATTGTCCAGTGAGTGCGGTGTAGAATTTTACATTGGATTAGACACTGCTTGGCACATACAGATGAAGAGTGGACCCGGAGAAGAATATCATCACATAGATCGCAGGTAAAGATCATAAATATATGGCCTGTTAAGCCCTTTGAGCCTGTACCTGTGCTAAGGGCTACACAAATAAAATGTAATTGAATTGGAACTCTGAAGGGAGAAAATTATCTCGTATCAACATGAGATGGTACCTTTAGATGTAGAGGCTGGTAGTAAAAAAGCATAAATGGAGGGGTGTACAGGCTGAGAGGGAAATCAGGAGTTTGTGTCTCGGACAAAGCCACGAACCTGTAAAAATTATTCTTTGGGATACCAAATTTAGCTTAAATCTGTTGGAATGTCGCAAAGACGCCCTCAATATATAACTCATTAAATTACTTTATTTCAAGGTTAGACTATGTGGAAATAGCTCCATCTGCTAGAAAGAGATGGAAAGTGAGATGTTTTGGCTATAAGAGCCTGTATTGAAAATGTTTGCCATCCAAAATGGTGCCTAAATTGATTCCAGATTTTGAGAGTCGTCTTAACCCAATGTGTTTTGCAGTATTCTGAGAAGGCCAGACCACTAGGGGTGTAAATCAAAGCAGCCAGTGAAGATGGCATACAGGAAGATGCTTCCAACCTCAACCAAGCTGGGACACTCTGCAAGCTATCTGCATGCAGCCAGTACGGAAGTTATGCGGAAGTTGGCCACCCAATAATAATAGATAATAGGTAGGGCCATGCCCCCCAACTTCTTTGGTCTCTGCAGGTATACTTTGCAGATTCTTGGATTATTTCTATCCCAAATGAACCCCAAAATAATTTTGGGGTAAAGTTAGGAATGCATTGAAAAAGCAAGGAACATTTAGGCAGGATATTCATTTTAACCAAATTAATTCGACCAGCTAGAGATAAATGGAGTAATGACCATCCCTCAATGTCCTGCTGTACTCTAGTGAGGAGAGGGGTCAAATTATACTTGAACAGATTCTTAAGTTTGTTAGTGACTTGGACCCCCAAGTATGTGAAGTTGTCCAGAACTATTCTAAATGGCATGGTGTGAAGTGAGTATTTTCGAGCTGCTGCATTTAGAGGGTTCAAATTATAGTTTAGAGGGAGCACAGTTTTAACTTTGAAAGCAGCACAATGAGCATCAAAGCGATAGCCCCCCAAAATGCATAACCAAGGTGGAGGGGTCTGGCACTGTCACTGTTTGTAGTGAGCCTGGGTCGGTACCCCACCTGCCGTCCTATCCTGCACGTCAGTCCAATCTCTCTTTCAAGAAATTAATATATAACTAAAAAAACTGGTTCTTCCTCCAGTGTCCTCAACCACAAAGCATCAGATTCTCAGAAGGCCGCCTCTCCTCTCAAGCTCTCCTTTTATAAAGTTACTGGAGATTTAATGGAAAAACTCTACTGCACGAGGAGAGGCTGGGTCCTTGTTGAGCAATCAAAAGATAAGTGTGTTTGGCCTAGTTCCGAGAGAAAATTTCTACGGCCCCTCACTATGCCATTATATCATCCAAATAAAGCTAAAGAGCTCC
Organism: Lota lota; assembly: GCA_026745465.1. Lineage (NCBI taxonomy): Eukaryota > Metazoa > Chordata > Actinopteri > Gadiformes > Lotidae > Lota > Lota lota. Next base: position 630,488 of record JACYXH010000359.1, on the reverse strand, counting down.
AATTAGATTAGGTGAGTGACACACAAGGACCCTCCTGACCAATCAGACTCGCCCATGTTGTAAAATGGGGCTTGATGACAGTTTGTGCCTCTGGCCGCAGTGTTTCTCTCTCCTCTTCTTTCCCATCCGCGACTCCACTGAATTCATTTGCCGGAACGTTCCTTAATTTGCTCCGAGAGGTTGTGTCCCTGCCTGCTCACCCTCACTCTCTCTCTCTCTCTCTCTCTGTCTCTCTCTCTCTCTCTACAGTGTTCACCATCCTTCTGTTATTCCTCACCCTCTCGCTCTGTGTTGGGGTGTCCCAGAGGATGTGATTAGAAGTGTCTGTGGTCCCAGAGGGAGAGCACTTCTGCTACCACTGCCACTGTGTCAACAATGACAGATCTGGCCCAGGACTCGCAGGCTGCTGAATTACTCTGCACAGCGCTGATTCCGCCCGGGTCAGAATACATGCGACAGGGCTCCAGGAGAGGAGGAGGAGGAGGAGGAGGAGGAGGAGGAGGAGGAGGAGGAGGAGGGTGAGAGGGAGAGGGAGGGATGGGAGGTATAATAGGGGGATAGTTTATGGGTAACATGGGTTTTTGACAGGCGGAGGAAGCAGTAGAGAAGTTATGTATAATTGTGAAGATGAGGAGGTTGTGATAAAGAGGCTCAGTGAGGAGGAGATTAGAGAATGGATGGTGCAGGATGGAGCAGGTATTTCTGGGATGGAAGGAGAAGGAAGGAGGAGAAAGAGTGGGAGGAGAACAATCGAGAAGCTTGTTAAATAAGCCCAGGGAGGAGAAAAGAGGAGGATGGAAGAAAAGAAGCAGATGATGGAAGGAAGGAAAAAAGAAAAGATGACAAATTAGCACAGGTGTCAAAAAAGAATAATAAGCTATCTACTATATTGAAGCAAGACCGGACCGGCAGACAGTCCTATATCAAGACCTCACCACTCCCATAGGGCTTTATAGCCTGTACAATGCAAGCATTTTTGCAGTCCACCAAATTCTCTAACATAACGTCAAACAGTGTGGCCAAACTAACTTGTCCAAGTTAACACATCTCCTCACTTTACACTTTTAGTAGTGCACTTTGTCAGTGCACTACTGGCACGTATGTCCAGTAGGCATTTTACAGATTTATATACAGATTTCCCAATCCAATACAATGCAATGTACAAACAGTGTTATTTGTTGCCAAGTTTGCCCCTTCTCTCATAACTTCTCATAAAGTGTCGTAGTGTCAAGTTTTATCTTTGATCATTATTTCCTCCGACTTACTCACGCCTCTTGCCAAACACTTTGACGCTTTATTATTACCTTCAGGAGTATATTCATTACTGCACCTGTTTCTATATGTCATTTGGTACAAAATGACCAACACTGACATCTTGCTAACGTTGCAGCACAACAGAAAATATAATTTCAAAGTTGGATCCGAATGTTTTCATAACTTGCAAGTTACTTGTTTCTTAATAACAACCTAAATTATGTCTAATTGAACTTGAGATATCACTCATTATTTGTATGTTACACCCCAATATTTCCCTATCTCTCAGTTTATAAATAATGCATTGGACCCTGCCTGGGGAAAACATAAGCCTACAGTCTTGAACGTGTGGAGACTTTCCTGCAACTTCAAGAAAGAATATGATTCACTGTATAAACAGAAAAGAAAAAGTGAGGTACTCTGGCGACACAGATGCTGCAGTCTTAGTAATTTGATGGAGGGAGGTAAAGGGGGTGTCAGTGGACTAGGGGAAGGGCAACCAACAGAGAAGTTGGAAACTTAGTCCTGGTTACTAATAACTTACCAACCATCCATCCTTTTTTTTCCCATCCTCTTTCACACCAACGAGTTGTAGCAGTTCAGGCCTTAATGGCCATCCTGCTTTACATCTCCTCTAATCACACATTTCACCATCTTCTGCCTATGGGCTCCCAACAACGGATTTTTTTTTGGCTATCTATTCTGGGGGAACGAGCTCCCAGGAGCTTGTGTCTGCACTGGTAGATCCGGTGTGTGTGTGTGTGTGTGTGTGTGTGTGTGTGTGTGTGTGTGTGTGTGTGTGTGTGTGTGTGTGTGTGTGTGTGTGTGTGTGTGTGTGTGTGTGTGTGTGTGTGTGTGTGTGTGTGTGTGTGTGTGTGTGTGTGTGTGTGTGTGTGTGTGTGTGGTGCCTCAGCCGTCAGTACATTTAGCTGTGATCCTTCATAGAGGAATCAATCACTCGCATCCTATAATTAAAGTAGCAAAGTTTGACGAGGCTTGTTGAATATAGTTTGTATTCTGTGTGTTCACCATTCACTACCTGGTCACAAAACACGTTCTCAATGTCATTCACTGCAATAATCACGCAAGTCAAGGATTGTTTAACTCACTGTTTATTTGTAAACGTTGTTATGAGCCAACTGGTTACCAAGCTATCTGTTTCCTGAACACGTGCATGTGACGTGATCCTGCTTACCCAGATCAGCCAGATGTAGCGGAGTTCCCGTCAGCAGATTCGTTGCAATTTCACAAACGTACTATTTTGTATGTTTTGTCTTATTGTTCTTCTTGTAAATGGTATGCAGGCTACCAAATTAAAGTAACGAGTGTGTGTAGATGATGGCTGGTTTAAGCAGCCTCACCTGGCCGATTCTGATTGGACTCTGGGGCTAGGTGGGGCTGCACACCTGTTGCACATTGAGTAATCAGTGTGCAACAGGTTAAACCAGCCATCTCCACTGTTACAACCCCACTGTCTAGGGGTAGTGGGGGAGGTAACGAATGTAAAATGGCTGGGTTTTGGATGATAAATGAGCAAGGTGTGGGTGAATAACAGAACAGATGATGGTGAACATGGGTTTATTGGAGCATTGGTGAACATAAAACATAAAGCAAGCACAACACCGTAATGCAACCAGGTCTTGGTATTTGAGTGTTGCCAAAGAAAAGGACCAAACAAAACAGAGCTAAGCTAACAGCTAACAAAGGAAGGCAAAGCTTAATAGCTGCCAAGTAGACCAAACGTCTACTTCCCGAACCTAAACACTAACCCAAAAATACAGTGGGTAGCAACACTTCTAACCTGATGTGTCAGATTGACAGAACTACGTGTTGTAAATGTATAGAGGCCTCTGTCTTACCTGTCCCAAGACCGCAAGGTAGCAACAAAGAAGATACGGATCGTTGGTACTGGATCATAGAAATAATGCGTGTCAAACACGGTTGTCCAATGCCCTTGCGGATATACTGGGTGCTATACGGTAACACAAGTGAATACGTAGGGGGCTACATTAAAATGAGTTTTTTAAGTAGACAAACAGTACAAGATAGAGCCAACATTCGCATTTTCCTAATCAATCACCATAATTAGGTTTAATTTGTCACATGAAGCAACAATGTGTCTGAGGATCTACTTGAGTACACACATTTAATCACCACATAGAAAAAGGGTCCCTATAAAGTGATGCGCAAATCAATGAACGATCCACTCTCAGATACGGATTGCACGTTCATAGATCATAGAAGTAATGTGCATGTGCAAATCCAAGAACGAATGAATGAAATGAATGATCCACTCGCAGATACGGATCGTACGTACCGGATCATAGAAGTAATGGGCATGTGCAAATCTAAGAATGAATGAACGATCCACTCGCAGATACAGATCGTACGTACCGGATCGCACAAAATGTTTGTTCAAAAAGAAAGAATCGTTAATAAATCTCACATCACTACAGAGGACGAATGGCGCATGCAGGCAAACCAGCCAGAAGGGAGTTGCAGTAGTCAAGGCGTGAGATGACAAGAGCCTGGACCAGAACCTTGGTGGCCTTCTGGGTGAGGAAAGTACATATCCTTCTGATGTTGTACAGCATGAATCTGCATAAGCGAGTGGTCGCAGCGATGTTGGCAGCGAAGCACATCTGGTCATTGAGTGTCGCAGGCGCCACAGAGTTGTCAATACTGATTGAGTGGTCATGGAAGGGAGAGGCCTTTCCTGTAATGAAGAGCAGCTCAGTCTTATCCAGATTGAGTTTCAGGTGGTGCGTCGACCTCCAGAGGGAGATGTCGGCCAGACACGCAGAGATTTGTGCTTCTACCTGGGTTTAAGTGAAAAATACAGAATAAATTGTGTCATCTGCATAGCTGTAGTAGGAAAGGCCATGTGAGTGAATGACAGAACCCAGTGACATGGTGTACAGAGAGAAAAGGATGGGCCAGGACAGAACCCTTCAGAGAATCAGAATCAAGTACACAAGAGTAAAAGTCTTAGGCAGTCACATTGCAGCATCAATACAAGATTACAATAGTAAAGTAAGTAATAATAAGTAGCAACATCAATACAAGATCACAAGAAAAAGTAGGTACTAATAAGTAGAGAAGTAAAACAATAATTAATGAAGTGCAGTAAAGTGTTCAAGTGGTAGTAGTGAGACCACAAGGATCTGACGCAGATCCTTTACTCTGTATGTGCAGTCCGTGAGGTAGGATGTGAACAGGCCGATTGCAGAACCTGAGATTCCCAGTTATTGGAGGGTGGAGAGAAGGATCTGGTGGTTCACTGTGTCAAAGGCTGACAATGTAGGCCATCCATTTCCACATCATCTGGAGAGAGAAATTCAATTTTAGTCTAAATGGAAAACTCTAAATACTCTTCATTTACCAAGTGTTCACAGGCCGTTATAGAGTGTAATCTATTGCATTAACTTCGGTGCGTGGAACATTTTGAGTACTGGAGCTGGTGAGGTGGTGTTATGAACAGCAGGAAGGGCATCCAAAGTCTAACTCCAGGGGTGGCCTCCCAGCCCAAATCCAACACACACACACACACACACACACACACACACACACACACACACACACACACACACACACACACACACACACACACACACACACACACACACACACACACACACACAGAGAGAGTCCATTTTCTGTTTTCCAGGGCTTTGGCATGCATTTCCACATGCTCTACAAATGTCTGAAAGATTTTCTAGGACAACAGAGTACATGTGTCAGTTCACTCCCTTAACAACATCAATATTTACAATACAAAAAGCTAACCTGATTCTGTTGCTAGTTGCCAAGCAATCTCCATTCGCAATTTAATAATGCCATTAGAATTAGCTCTGCAAACTACAGAATTCAGTACAGGGCAATAGCTGTCACAAACTCAGAGTCAAGGGATCCATTACACATATACCTTGCAAACAAGTGCCCCACAGGATGTCAAGTCTTGCTGGTAAGACTGGCTCATGATGTCACCAAAATTCACTGTCATTACTATAGAACTTGCCTTGTTCCATCCCTGCATTTCTTTTCTTTTTTTTCTTTTCTGGTGTCTCACCAAAATACTATTGTCTATAGTGCTCGGATCCAATTAAGGCATCATGAGCCATTGGATCAAGCTAAAGAGAAGACAGCTTAGACAAAGTTGTTCATCAATGTGACTCAATATGTAGCACTTTGGAAATACTTACTTTACTTAATCCCCTGAATGATCCATCCATCTCCGTCATTGCGAAGGAGATCTTTTTTTCTGATGCCCTGCTAAACCGGCAAATGTCTGAGAGCTGTAGACATTTAAGACCTGCAAGTACAAATGATTGTGTTACCTTGCACACTCGCCTCACTCTCTACCAGGTGCAAGTGTTATGGTACGAAAAATACCAGCGGCTAGGGATTCCTGTATATACTGCTCCATAGACTCCCGTTATGTTAAGGTACGAGACAGGGGACCCAAATGCAGGACACAGATGACAGAGGCAGGGGTTGATTTAAAGGGATTTATTTCGGGGAACAGATTGGGACTGGGCTAATCGTGGTCAGGCGGGCAGGGGTTCGGCGGCAGGCGGACAGTCAGGCAGAAAGGGGCTAGGCGGTTGGCGGGTGGTCCGGCCGGCGTAGGTCACAACTGGAACGGAATCCGGAGGGGAGCTGGATACAGGAGAAGGGTAAGTTAGGACAGGCAGGAAGAATTCATGTCAATGAATTGAATTCAGGATGTCAATATTGCGGTAACGAGATACTACCATGTGGAAAGTACAACGAACTGGCGCCGGCTGCTAGGAAGTGCGGTGGAGAAATAGGGTGTGTAGATTACTGATTGCTGACAGGTGATTGCTGACAGGTGATTGCAATAACAGTACCCCCCCCCCCCCCCCCCCCCCCCCACCCTACGGACACCTCCAGGTGGACGCCCCGAACCGGAGGGGTGCAGACGATGGTAATCCCGTATACATTTGGGGTCTAAAATGAGGCTCCTAGAAACCCAAGAACATTCTTCAGGCCCATATCCCTCCCAGTCGACCAGATATTGTAAACCCTGACCTCGGCGACGCACGTGCAGGAGACGACTGACTGTCCACGCCGGATGATTATCGATCATCCTGGGTGGGGGCGGAGGCACAGCTGGGGGGGATAGCAGACTGGTGGAAAGTGGTTTAAAGCGGGGGCTAACCGCGGCCTTAACTTTATGCTTTTTCCCGCCGTAGCGAATTTCCACAGTCACGACTGGATACTTGTGCACATCCCCATGAATACATTTTATTTCCACCCATGATGCCTCTACCAGTGCCCCGGGTCGAACCATGCTTTGGTGGATCAGGGTTTGCTCACTCCCTGAATCCAGCAACGCCTGGTATATACTCCCTCACATCCTTACTGGTATGCAGTATCTACCCTCCAGATCGGGAGAAGAGGCCGACGGCGCAGCCACCCGGACCACTTGCCCCATCTGGGGGCAGTCCCACTGCCGGTGTCCGGGTTGTCCGCACCGCCAACACTCCTGTCCCGCCGGATGAGGAGCTCTCTGCGGGTTAGGGGCCCTAGAGGCGGAGGCCGGGCCTAGAGGGGACCGGTACCAGCCCGGTGGGTTGGTCCTGGGATGGGGAACCGGTGCAGATGTATGGGGGCTAGGTGGGTGGGTGTTGGTGCGAGTTGGGGGTGTGAGCCACGATGCCTCCAGCTGTCTCCGTGGTCGGGGAACCGGGCGGACTGGCACCGCGGGGGAATCCCCTGCCCCGCCCAGCCCCGCCCCGCCCCGGTCCCGACGGGGCAGCGCCAGGTGGTCCTCCGCCAGGGTGATGGCGGCCTCCAGGTCCGTAGGCCGGTGGCACTGGACCCACTCGACTGTGGCTGGAGGCAAGCCCTCGACGAAGCGATCCAGCGCCACCTGCTCCACCACCTCTCGACTGCTGCGCTCTTCGGGCCGCAGCCATCGTGCCGCGGCGTCCACCAACTGGTGCGCTTAGTTGAAGGGCCGGCCCACGTCCACCATCCTCATCTCCTTAAAGCGGCGGCAATGGCCCTCCGGCGGCAGGCCGAGGCGGTCCAGCAGGCCCCGCTTTACCGTGGTGTAGTCAGGCAGTGGCCGGCAACGTATGGGCGGCCGCCAGAGCCGCTCCTGTCAGGAGGGGCAGCAGTCGGAGGGCCCACTCCCCCTCAGGCCAGCCACACGTCCCTGCCATTCCCTCGAACACCTCCAGGTACGCCTCCACGTCGTCCTGGGGGGACATCTTCGGCAGCGGTATCTGGGGTCGGGCCACCTCCGCTTCGTCACCCCGCCAGTCCATTGACCCAGGCCGCACCATCTGGCGAAATACCGCCCGCTCTTCCGCATGCTGAGCAGCGATTTATAGGAACGCCTGCGTCTGCTGGTGGTGGGCACGGATGAGGCCCTCCTGGGTCTCCGCAATGCACCGCAGGGCCTGGGCCGGCGCCGACTCTGGGATTCATTCCTCCATTTCCACGAACGACCAAAAACAAAAGTGTGTGTGTATATATATATATATATATATATATATATATATATATATATATATATATATATATATATATATATATATATATATATATATATATATATATATATATATATATATATATGGATCTCCGGGTCCCTGTTCAGGCACCAAAGTAGCACCAAACAGGCTACAGACCAGGGTAATAAAACCACACAACGATTAACAGAAAGAAAATGTCCCTTTTATTGTCTCGCTTGAACAAAAACTCCACACTCGCCGTCTCTCTTGGACGCGCGCATTCAAAACTTCTCCGGTTACACACAGCCAGCCAACCACGTGACTGGACCCGACCTCACTGTGGGGAGAGCACAACACATGTCAGTCTTTTCAATAACTACCTATTTGCGCTACTCCCCTACAGCTGCGTCTGTGACCCTGTTACGTCCTTTAGCTAGGGGTATCAGAACATAAACATAAAACCAGGTGTAATTGGTATTTGAAAAGAAATTTATTGTAAAAAGACAAATTTAACAAAGGAGTTTACAAACGGAAGATAAGGCCGATGGGTGCTGCGGAAATCAAAAACAGAATATAAGAAAAGATCCTGAAAAGGAACTGTAGCTAACTTCATAAGAAAAAAAAAGGTTAAACAAAAGTCCTCTCTCACTAAGGTACTTGGTAAAACAAAACACAATACTCACAGCACCCCTGAACCTAATGAGTCTGCACACGACGTGTCTTAATTACAAAGAGATTTTGCTCTAGCCTTGGCCCACTTCCTTACTCTCACAAGCCATGTACAAATGAATCTGGTCTGGCAGCTGCCCTCAGCTGCAATCAATCAGGCCTTTTAAGCTGGAGGCAGCCTTCTTCAATTGGCCAGAGAGTGATGCATGCCGCCTCCAGAAACCGGGCGGGACTTCCTTTGTCCCACGAATCCTCAGCTTGCATCTCCCTTATCACAACCTGTTACCGAACACATGAGGGTGCCGACGGCAGCCGTAACAGACCCTAATTGAGCCGCTCCGCCCCTTCTGTCTGCAGCCGGCGCTAAGCCACGCCCCCCCTTACCACAGTGTTATTCCGGGGTGGCAGGTGAGTTTAGTGGAGTGAGCCCAGGTGAGGACCCTGGAACGCTTCGCGTCAGGGACAAACAGCCGATTGGAAGGGCCGTGACTGGGGTCTGGTAGTTGTTCCTGAGCCTTGATAACTGCAGACTCGACCTCTCAGGTAAGCACAGCGACGAGACAGGTGGGTGGCAGGATTTGCTCAGGGTCCGGACAGGGATCCTCAGGGGAGTGAATGCGGGACAAGGCGTGATATTCGAGAACCGGGACGGTAGGTAAGTGAGAAGTCGAAGCGGCTGAAGAATAGAGCCAACCTGGCCTGTCTGGCGGTCAGCCTTTTAGAGGACTGGATGTAGGCTAGGTTACGGTGATCAGTCCACACAATGAATGGTTGCTCCGCCCCCTCAAGCCAATGCCTCCACTCCTCCAGTGCTAACTTGACGGCCAAGAGCTCGCAATTTCCAATGTCGTAGTTACACTCCGGAGGAGTGAGCCGGCGTGAGTAGAAGGCGCAGGGATGTAACTTGTGATCGGTGGGAGACCATTGGGACAACACTGCGCCCATGTTATGGTACGAGAACTAGGACCCAAACGCAAGACACGGAAACCAACAGGGTGAGGGTTGAAAAATGATTTATTGTCCAAGAGGTACAGGCAAGGGCAAGGCAGGCGAGTAGTCCAGCAGGCAGTAGGCAGGCGGGGAGTCAGGCAGGCAGAGAGACGTAGTCAGGCGGGTGGTCGGGCAGGCGAGGTTCGGCAACGAGGAAGGCAGGAACATGAAACAGGAACGAGAGCGGGAACATGAACGGGAGCGGAACCCGTAACGAGAACAAGAACGGGAGTGGGACCCGAAAACAAGAAGTGGCGGGGACGTAGTTATCATGAGAGATAAACAACTAACGAACTACGCAGAGGGACGTAGGCAGGCGGGTAGTTGAGCAGGCGAGGTTCGGCAACGAGGAAGGCAAGCAGGCAGGCAGGGACTAGGCAACAGGAACGGGAGCGAATCACACTGGGAACAGGAACGGGAACGGGAGTCGGCACAGGAACAGGAACGGGAGTGGAACCCGAAACAGGAACAGGATCGGGAGCAGGAACAGGAACGGGAGCAGAACCCGTAATGGGAACAAGAACGGGAGTGGGACCCGTAAACAGGAACTCTAAAAGGCGGGGACGTAGTTACTGCGTGAGAGCAAATTAAAGAACTAGCACTGGCTCTGTGGGGAGCCAGTGCTTAAGTACAGAGGGGGTGATTGGTGAATTGCTGGCAGGAGTGTGTGGACAGAGGGAGTGCACGTGGTGGCTAATTGATGACGAGGTAAACAAAGGAGCACATGGTGAAATGAGGCAGGGTGCCACTAGATGGCGGAAATGGACAGAAACGGAGAGGGTCACGTAACATTACCCCCCCCCCCTCTACGGACGCCTCCAGGCGTACGCACGACGGGGGAGGGTGCTGGCGGTGGGAATTCCGGGTTAGGGAGGGGTCCAGGGAGCGACTCCGAAAAAATAAAACAGGCTTGCTCCCCAGGTCCGTAGCCCTCCCAGCCTACCGGAGACTGGTTTCGTCGGCCGCGACGACGAACATCCAGGAGGCGTCTGACCGAGTACGCCGGGATGCTGTCAATCACCCAGGGTAGTGACGGAGCCGGGGATGGGGGAGACAGCGGACTAAGGGACTTTCTCCCAGCGGAAAGCTGTGGGGCCGGTAGCCGGTGCTTGCGGCCAGGAGGCCGTTGGGGCTTGGGCCCAGGAGGCAACTGCTGCTGAGGCTGGGGCTCAGGGCCGGGAGGCAACTGCTGCTGGGGCTCAGGGTCAGGAGGCAACTACTGCTGGGGCTCAGGGTCAGGAGGCAACTGCTGCTGGGGCTGGGGCTCAGGGTCAGGAGGCCACTGCTGCTGGGGCTCAGGGCCAGAGGACCGCTGGGGCTTTGGACCAGGAGGCAACTGCTGCTGGCGCTGGGGCGCAGGGCCAGGAGGCAACTGCTGCTGGGACTGCGACTCGGGACCTGGAGTCAACTTGGGCTTAGGACCAGGAGGCAGCTGGGGCTGGCGCTGGGGCTCAGGGCCAGGAGGCCGCTGAAGCTTGGGCCTTTTCCCGGGGGAGTCCAGCTGAACCGGTAGCCGGCGCTTGCGGCCAGGATTTCGCTGGGGCTTGGAGTCCGGACCAGGAGACAACTGGGGCTTGGACTAGGGACCAGGAGACAACTGGGGCTTGGACTCAGGACCAGGAGACAGCTGGGGCTGGCGCTGGGGCTCAGGGCCAGGATACAGCTGGGGCTTGGGACCAGGAGGCAACTGCTGCTGGCGCTGGGGCTCAGGGCCAGGAGGCAGCTGGAACTTGGGCCTTTTCCCGGGGGAGTGCAGCTGAACCGGTAGCCGGCGCTTGCGGCCAGGAGTTCGCTGGGGCTTGGGGTCCGGAGTCCACAGCTGCGGCGGAGCTGGTGGCCACGAGACAGCGGCTGTAGCGGGGGTTGGTGGCCACGAGACTGCGGCTGCAGTGGGGGTTGTTTGCCACGAGACTGCTGCTGCAGCGGGGGTTGGTGGCCACGAGACTGCGGCTGCAGTGGGGGCTGACACCGGGAGGGAAAAGGACCGAGGTGAGGAAGGCAGCGGAGAAGCGGGGAAGGGAGAGAGAGAAACCGGGGACGAGCGATGTTTGCGCTCAAGCCGACATCTCCCGCAGAAGCTGTTCGTTAGAGGCAGTAAAGTCAATAGATATTCCCAGGCGGGAATAAATCTGGCGTAAGGAATCCATGTCTGCTGGGTCCAACTTGGCTAGTTCGTACTGTTATGGTACGAGAACTAGGACCCAAACGCAAGACACGGAAACCAACAGGGTGAGGGTTGAAAAAGGATTTACTGTCCAAGAGGTACAGGCAAGGGCAAGGCAGGCGAGTAGTCCAGCAGGCAGTAGGCAGGCGGGGAGTCAGGCAGGCAGAGAGACGTAGTCAGGCGGGTGGTCGGGCGGGCGAGGTTCGGCAACGAGGAAGGCAGGAACATGAAACAGGAACGAGAGCGGGAACATGAACGGGAGCGGAACCCGTAACGAGAACAAGAACGGGAGTGGGACCCGAAAACAAGAAGTGGCGGGGACGTAGTTATCATGAGAGATAAACAACTAACGAACTAGCACTGGCTCTGTGGGGAGCCAGTGCTTAAGTACAGAGGGGGTGATTGGTGAATTGCTGGCAGGAGTGTGTGGACAGAGGGAGTGCACGTGGTGGCTAATTGACGACGAGGTAAACAAAGGAGCACATGGTGAAATGAGGCAGGGTGCCACTAGATGGCGGAAATGGACAGAAACGGAGAGGGTCACGTAACAGCCCACTCCGGTGTCGGAGGCGTCGACCTCCACCACGAACTGGAGGGATGGATGGGGCTGAACGAGAATAGGCGCTGTGACGAAACGTTCCTTGAGGGCCAGGAAAGTGGTCTCAGCCTCCGACATCCACGCGAAGGGCTTCTTTATGGAGGTTAGAGCCATGAGGGGCGCCGCAACCTGGCTGTAACCCCGAATAAAGCACCGGTAAAAGTTGGCGAACCCCAGAAACTGTTGCAGGTTCTAATGTGTTGAAGGGATTGGCCACTCAGCCACTGCAGAGACCTTGGCAGGGTCCATCTTCGCCTCGCCCTGACCAATGATGTACCCCAGGAAGGAGACGGAGGGAACGTGAAATTCACACTTTTCCGCCTTGACATAGAGCTTGTTCTCTAATAAGCTGTTAAGGTACAAAACTAGGACCCAAACGCAAGACACCGAGACAGAGATGGAACGGGGTCAAAAGGGATTTATTTAGTACAGGCAAGGGCAAGGCAAGCGGATAGTCAGGCAGGCAGGGATTCGTTGGCAGGCGGGTGGTCCGGCAGGCGAGTAGTCGATAATGGGAAGGCAGTCAGACGAGTGGAGCAGGAGTCGGAACGGGACCGGGGAGGACTAGAGGAACAGGACAGGCGGGTTAGAACAGGCTAGGACTGAGGTACAGGTAACTAGAACGCTGGGACGAGGTACTAACTTGTAAAGAGTAACAACGAACTGGCGCCGCCTGCTTGGTGAGGAGGAAGAAAATAGGGTGCGTTGATTACTGGATTGGAGACCGGAGTGTACAGCGGAGTGCACGTGGGTAATTGCTGACAGAGAGGTAAACAAGGGCACGTGGGGAAGTGACAGCCGGCGCCACTAGATGGTGGCAGAGGGTCATCTTACAGTACCCCCCCCCTCTACGAGCGCCTCCAGGCGGACGAACGGGGTGAGAGAGGTGCTGCCGATGAAAGTCCCGGATAAGGGAAGCGTCCAGTATACGACTCCGCGGAACCCAGGACCGCTCCTCAGGTCCGTAGCCTTCCCAGTCCACCAGGTACTGGAATCCTCGGCCGCGACGACGCACGTCGAGGAGGCGTCTGACCGTGTATGCCGGATGGTTGTCGATCAGCCGGGGGGGAGGTGGCGCCGGGGACGGAGGAGACAGCGGACTAGAGGAGACAGGCTTCAGCTGGGAGACGTGGAAGGTGGGGTGAATGCGGAGAGAAAAGGGGAGCTTGATTGTGATTCCGTGGAGGGGAACAAAAGCGGAGCTAATGAGAGGCAGCGGGTATTTGCTCTTCACCGTGATGTTGTTTAATCCTCGATAGTTGATGCAAGGACGGAGGGAGCCGTCCTTCTTACTGACAAAAAACCCCCGCTCCTACCGGGGAAGAGGAGGGACGGATTATCCCAGCGGCGAGGGACATCTGGATGTATTTCTCCATGGACAACCGCTCGGGACGAGAGAGGTTAAACAGCCGACTGCTGGGCAAGGGGGCTCCAGGGAGTAGGTCGATGGCGCAGTCGTAAGGACGGTGGAGAGGTAACGAGAGAGCGCGGGCCATGCTAAAAACCTCTCCCAGGTCATGGTAGACCGATGGAACGGAGGAGAGGTCGGGAGGAGAGGGTGGGGGAAACTCAGGAGCGAGGGAAGGTTGGGCGGAACGAAGACAGTGGGCGAGACAGAAGGGGCTCCAGGAGGAGATCCGACTCTCCTTCCAGTCCATCTGGGGGTTATGACGCTGCAGCCAGGGGAATCCCAAGACTACTGGGGTGAGAGGACAGTCCAACACGTGTAGAGAGAGAGACTCGCGGTGGTTCCCGGAGACAATCAGAGACAACGGTACAGTCCGGCGATCGACCCGAGCGAGTCTCTTCCCGTTGAGGGACTGGGCCAAAAAACGCAAAACACCGAGACAGAGATGGAACGGGGTCAAAAGGGATTTATTTAGTACAGGCAAGGGCAAGGGCAAGGCAAGCGGATAGTCAGGCAGGCAGGGGTTCGTTGGCAGGCGAGTGGCAGCAGTCTGAGAGATGTAGGCAGGCGGGTGGTACGGCAGGCGAGTAGTCGATAATGGGAAGGCAGTCAGACGAGTGGAGCAGGAGTCGGAACGGGGAGGACTAGAGGAAAAGGACAAGTAGGTTAGAACAGGCAAGGACTGAGGTACAGGTAATTAGAACGCTGGGACGAGGTACTAACTTGTTAAGAGTAACAACGAACTGACGCCGGCTGCTTGGTGAGTAGGGAGAAAATAAGGTGCGTTTATTACTGGATTGGAGACCGGAGTGTAGAGCGGAGTGCACGTGGGTAATTGCTGACAGAGAGGTAAACAAGGGCACGTGGGGAAGTGACAGCCAGTGCCACTAGATGGTGGCAGAGGGTCACCTTACATAAGCGTTGAAGGACCTGGCGTATGTGATGTTTATGTTCCACTAATGACTGCGAGAATTTAAGGATATCATCTAGGTAGACGAAAACAGAGTGATTCAACATGCCCCGGAGGACATCGTTGACTAAAGCTTGAAATACCGCGGGGGCGTTGGTGAGGCCAAAAGGCATTACTAGATATTCAAAATGTCCCAGGGGCATATTGAAAGCTGTTTTCCATTCGTTCCCCTCCCTTATGCGGACCAGATGGTAGGCGTTTTGAAGATCTAGTTTCGTGAAGACCGTAGCTCCATGGAGGGGGACGAAGGCAGAACTTATTAGGGGTAGTGGATACTTGTTTTTGACTGTTATCTGGTTAAGACCCCGGTAATCGATGCATGGGCAGAGAGAGCCATCCTTCTTACCTACAAAGAGAAAGCCGACTCCTACTGGAGAGGACGACGGGCGGATAATTTCGGCGGCGAGGGAGTCCCGAATATAGGATTTCATGGACTCCCTCTCCGGTCGAGAGAGGTGAAATAAACGGCTACTAGGCAGAAGAGACCCGGGGAGGAGGTCAATTGCACAGTCATAGGGATGGTGAGGTGGCAGAGATAGGGCGTGGAACTTACTGAAAACCCTCCCCAAATCGTGGTAATCCTCGAGGACGGCGGACAGCTCAGGGAGAGTGATAGCGGTGATGGATTTTGGAGCCGGAGGGGACTGAGCGGACCGTAGGCAGTGGGCGTGGCAATGAGTGCCCCAGGAAGCCACTGTTCCAGTACTCCAATCAATGTGGGGGTTGTGGGTTTGAAGCCATGGGTAACCTAACACAATCGGGGAAAAGGGACATCTAATCACGTGAAGGGAAAGAGACTCACGGTGATTACCAGAAATGCGTAGGTTTACTGGGACCGTTCGATGGTCCACTCGGCCGAGCGGCTTACCGTTCAGGGCCTGGGCTTCTATTGGACCTCTAGGGGGATGGTGTTGATCCCCAGCTGAAGAACCACTTCCTGGTCGATGAATAACTCGTACGCTCCCGAGTCCAGAAGGACGGAGAGCGGGAGAGCGCGCTCCTGCCAGCAAAGGGTTGCATCCAATAAGGGACGAGAAACCGAGGGATTGAGAGCACGACTCGCCAGAACCCCTCGGATTATCGTCGAGCTGCTCCTTTTCCCGGATGAGCGGGGCGGGTCGAAATGAAGTGGCCGGGTTGGCCACAGTAGAGGCAGGCGTTAGCTCGGCGACGATGCTCTCTCCCTCTTCCGGGGTAAGGTAGGTCCTAGGGCCCAGTTGCATGGGCTCTGGCTGGGGCAAGGAGGTGGGTTCGAGGTGGGACGGAGATGAGAACGCCGGCTGGAACCGTTGAGACGTCAGAATCGAGTGCAGAGCCCATTCCCTGCGGCGCTCACGCAGGCGGTTGTCCAGACGGATGGCGAGGGTGATCAGATGATCTAGATAAGGAGAGTCTTCCCGAGCGGCCAACTCATCCTTGACAGTCGTTGAGTGCACTCGAAAAGACCCCCTGCAAGGCTTCCTCGTTTCAGCGGCTCTCGGCCGCGAGAGAACGAAACTCAACCGCGAAAGCGGCGACACTCCGCGACCCTTGACGCAGAGTTAGCAGACGTTTCAAAGCCTCTCTTCCACGCACCGGGTGATCCTCTGTAAATGCAGAGTAGGAGGAACAGATGTCAGTGCCGCGCTCCCATACTGCCGTCGCCCAGGTGAGTGCTTCGCCTCGCAACGCTACGATCAGGTACGTGATACGGGATCAGTCGGTGGGGAAGGTGTTTGGCTGAAGCTCGAAGACCAACGAACATTGCAGTAGGAATGACCGGCAGGAACCCAGGTCCTCGTTGTAATGCTCGGGGACGGGAACAGATGGCTCACGGAAGGTGGGTAGTTGAGCAGGGACTGGAGGTGGAGGTTCCGATGAGATAGCGGCAGATGACGGGGTTCACGGACCACTTGTGCTACCTCTCTGAGGTTAGAAGCCACCTCCTGCAGGGCCTGGTCGTGTTGCCCAAGAAGGGTTCCCTGGTGGAGATCACTTGGTGCAAGGTCTCGGTGTTTGCTGGGTCCATACTGGCCAGTTCGTACTGTTAAGGTACGAGACAGGGGACTTAAATAAAGGACACAGATGACAGAGGTAGGAGTGGATTTAAAGGGATTAATTTTGGGCAACAGATTGGGACTGGGCTAATCGTGGGCAGGTGGACAGTCAGGCAGAAAGGGGCTAGGCGATTGGCGGGTGGTCGGGCAGGCGGAGGTCGCAACTGGAACGGAATCCAGAGGGGAGCTGGATACAGGAGAAGGGTAAGTTAGGACAGGCAGGAAGAATTCACGGATGTCAATATTGCGGGAACGAGATACTACCATGTGGAAAGTACAACGAACTGGCGCCGGCTAATAGGAAGTGCGGTGGAGAAATGGGGTGCGTAGATTACTGATTGTTGACAGGTGGGTAAACAGAAGCACGTGGGGAAGTGGCAGCCGGCGCCCACTAGGTGGTGGCAGTGGGCGGAGTAATACGTTTGGGGCGGGAGAGATTGAATAACCGACTGCTGGCCAAGGGGGATCATGGAAGAAGGTCTATAGCGCAGTCATATGGGCGGTGGGGGGGGGGTAGAGATAGGGCAAGGGCCTTGCTAAAAACCTCCCCGAGGTTGTGGTACACCTCTGGGACCGAGGAGAAGTCGGGAGGAGGTGGTGGTTGGGACCTGGACTCAGAGACATGGGGGGGGTTGTGCGGAACGTAGGCAATGAGCGAGGCAGAATGGACTCCAGGACGATATCCGACCGTCCTTCCAGTCCACGTGCGGGTTGTGAAGCTGCAGCCAGGGGTAGCCCAAAACTACCGGAGTGAGGGGACAGTCGATAACGTGGAGGGAAAGAGATTTGCGGTGGTTACCGGAGACTATTAGGGAAACGGGTACTGTCCGGCGCTCAACCCGGGCGAGTGTCTTCCCATTGAGGGACTGGGCCTCGATAGGGGAGTCCAGGAGGGTTGTCTGTATCCCAAGCTGACTGACTAGCTCTCTGTCAATGAATGATTCATCTGCCAGAGAGCACAGAGAGAGGGAGAGACTGATACCGCCACAGGAGGACGGAATCTAGCAAGGGACGGGGAACCGAGGGACTGAGGGTTCGACTCGCCAGGATCCCTCGAGTTACTGGCGAGTCAGTTATTTTCCCGGACGAGTGGGGCAGGCGGACAAGAAATTACCAGGTAGGCCGCAATAAATGCAAACCCTGGTCTGAAGGCGACGCTCTCTCTCCTTCGGGGACAGGTGGGCGCGCCCCAGCTGCATGGGCTCGGGATCGGGAAGGGGCACTGACTCGCGACAGGGAGGAGCGACTCTCGGGAAAGGAGATTGTGGAGCAGCAGGGGAGGAGGGGAGGGACGTCGGGGACGAAAGGAGCGCGCGCTCGCGTCGCCGTTCGCAAACCCGGTTGTCTAGACGGATAGCGAGGGAAATCAAGTGGTCTAGACTCGGGGAGTCTTCCCGAGTGACCAACTCGTCCCTGACGGAGTCGTTGAGCGCACTCGAAAAGACCCCCAATAAGGCCTCTTCATTCCGCCCGCTCTCTGCAGCGAGGGTACGAAACTCGGGCTCCCTGGCGCAGTGACAGGAGGTGCTGCGAAGCCTCCCTGCCTCAGACTGGGTGATCGAACACCCTCCGCATCTCCTCTGTAAATCTGGACCACGAGGAGCAGAACTCTGAACCGCGCTCCCACATTGCCGTAGCCCAGGCGAGAGCCTCACCACGTAGCGCCCCAATCAGAAAGGCAATTCGGGACCTATCAGACGGGTAGGTGAGGGGCTGCAATTTGAACACTGGCGGGAGATTACCTGATGTAGGGTGTCGGCGTCCGCTGGGTCCATGTTGGCCAGTTTGTACTGTTAAGGTACAGCTCAGGGAACCCAAATGCTGGACACCACAAGGCGGAGATAGGTGAAGGGTTTAAAGGGATTTATTGACAAAAAGGCTAGGGTTAAGCAGGTCGTGGTCGGGCAGGCAGAGGTTCAGTGGCAGGCAGGCAATAGGCAGACGGGCTGGAGGAGACTGGCTTGAGCCGGGACACATGGAAAGTGGGATGTGTCCAGGCGGGATGAACGGGGAAGAAGTAGGGTGCGTTGATTGTAGATTGATGACAGGAGTGGAGAGCGGAGTGCACGTGATAAATTGGTGACGGGAATGTAAACAAGGGTACATGGTGTAGTGGCAGCCGGCGCAG
The DNA here is from genome assembly GCA_026745465.1 of Lota lota. NCBI lineage: Eukaryota > Metazoa > Chordata > Actinopteri > Gadiformes > Lotidae > Lota > Lota lota. The sequence goes on along the minus strand of JACYXH010000359.1, from coordinate 611,786 downwards.
CTAGGTGGAGGCAGAGGATGGCGTAACAGTGACACCATGGTCTCCAGATGTTAATCTTGGATCTGCAGTATTGGTTTGTACAAGTTATTAGTGAGTGAGAGCCTGAGTGAGGGACTGACTGACTGAGTGAGCGGGTTAGAAGAAACAGAAATATGCTGTAGTACCTGACAGTGGTCTGGAATTTCAGAGGGGTATCTGGCCTCCCTACAATAAATCAAATAGTATGGCGAGTACTTTGTTACTTTGTGCATTGGGATGCTCCAAAACCATTTTATTCAGAGCTGCTTCAGAGCTGTTCACTGCTCAAAAAAAAATAAAGGGAACACTTAAACAACACAATGTAACTCCAAGTCAATCACACTTCTGTGAAATCAAACAGTCCACTTAGGAAGCAACACTGATTGACAAAAAATTCCACATGCTGTTGTGCAAATGGAATAGACAACAGGTGGAAATTATAGGCAATTAGCAAGACACCCCCAATAAAGGAATGGTTCTGCAGGTGGTGACCACAGACCAGTTCTCAGTTCCTATGCTTCCTGGCTGATGTTTTGGTCACTTTTGAATGCTGGCAGTGCTTTCACTCTAGTGGTAGCATGAGACGGAGTCTACAACCACACAAGTGGCTCAGGTAGTGCAGCTCATCCAGGATGGCACATCAATGCGAGCTGTGGCAAGAAGGTTTGCTGTGTCTGTCAGCGTAGTGTCCAGAGCATGGAGGCGCTACCAGGAGACAGGCCAGTACATCAGGAGATGTGGAGGAGGACGTAGGAGGGCAACAACCCAGCAGCAGGACCGCTACCTCTGCCTTTGTGCAAGGAGGAGCAGGAGGAGCACTGCCAGAGCCCTGCAAAATGACCTCCAGCAGGCCACAAATGTGCATGTGTCTGCTCAAACGGTCAGAAACAGACTCCATGAGGGTGGTATGAGGGCCCGATGAGGGACACATGGAAAGTGGGATGTGTCCAGGCGGGATGAACGGGGAAGAAGTAGGGTGCGTTGATTGTAAATTGAAGACAGGAGTGGAGAACGGAGTGCACGTGGAAGATTGATGACGGAATGTAAACAAAGGCACATGGTGTAGTAGCAGCCGGCGCAGCTAGGTGGAGGCAGAGGATGGTGTAACAGTACCCCCCCCCCCCCCTCTACGGACGCACAGGGTGAGAAGGGTGCTGGCGGTGAAAGTCAGTGATGAGGGAGGGATCGAGAATTTTGCTCCTGGGAACCCAGGAGCGCTCTTCGGGACCGTATCCCTCCCAATCCACCAGGTACTGATGACCCCGGCCGCGACGACGCACGTCCAATAGACGACGCACCGTCCAAGCAGGGTTGTCGTCAATCATCCGGGGGGATGGTGGGGCTGGGACGGGAGGGCACAACGGGCTGGAGGAGACGGGCTTGACTTGAGAGACGTGGAAAGTCGGGTGAATCCGAAGGGACGGAGGAAGCTTCAGACGAATGGCACAGGGATTGACTATGGAGTCTATCTCGTACGGACCAACGAAACGGGGGGCAAGTTTCTGTGAGACTCCCTTCAAGGGAAGATCTTTGGAACGAAGCCAAACCTTTTGCCCAGGGGTATACTGTGGGGCCGGGAGACGGTGTTTATTTGCTTGGTGTTGGGAGCGGGTGGATGCTCGGAGCAAAGCAGCACGTGTGCGCTTCCAGGTGCGCTGGCAATGGCGTAGGTGGACCTGGACGGAGGGGACTGCGATCTCTGCCTCCAAGGCAGGGAACAGGGGCGGTTGGTATCCCAACGAAGACATGAATGGTGACAGGCCGGTGGACGCATTGATTAGGGTGTTGTGGGCATACTCAACCCAGGGGAGTTGAGTATTCCAGGAGGAGGGGTTGGAGTTGGTCACACAGCGAAGTGCGGCCTCCATCTCCTGGTTTGCCCTCTCTGATTGTCCATTGGTCTGCGGGTGGTATCTGGAGGATAGACTGACCGTGGTTCCCAGAGCCGCACAGAATGACCACCAGACCTGGGAATTGAACTGCAGACCTCGGTCCGACACGATATCCGTCGGGATGCCGTGGAGACGGAACACGTGGGACACTAAGAGGTCTGCAGTCTCTCTAGAGGAGGGAAGCTTGGGGAGTGCTAGGAAGTGTGTGGCCTTAGAAAAGCGGTCGATGATAGTAAGGATGGTGGTGTTGCCTTCTGAAGGAGGGAGACCAGTGACAAAGTCCAGGGCTATATGGGACCATGGACGACTGGGGATTGGCAGGGGTTGGAGCAAGCCGGAACGAGGTCGGGTCGAGGACTTATTGCGAGCGCTGACAGCGCAGGCCGCGATGAAGGAACGGACGTCTGCGTCCATGGAGGGCCACCAGAATCGTCGACGAACGAAGTCTAAGGTACGAGTTATGCCTGGGTGGCAGGTGAGTCTAGTGGAGTGAGCCCAGGTGAGTACCTTGGACCGCACCACGTCAGGAACAAACAACCGGTTGGGCGGACCGGTGCCGAGGTCAGGCTGTTGTTGCTGTGCCTGGAGTACAGCGGATTCAACCTCCAGGGTGAGTGTAGCGATGAGGCAGGTGGACGGCAGTATGGGTTCTGGTTCAGTGCAGGGGTCCTGGGGGGAGTACAGACAGGACAGGGTGTCCGGCTTTACGTTTCGGGAGCCGGGGCGGTAGGTAAGGGTGAAATTGAATCGCCCAAAGAAAAGAGCCCATCTGGCCTGCCGGGAGTTGAGCCTCTTTGCCGACTGAATGTAGGACAGATTGCGGTGGTCGGTCCAAACAATAAAAGGTTGTTCTGCTCCCTCCAACCAGTGACGCCACTCCTCCAGCGCCAATTTGACGGCTAGAAGCTCCCGGTTCCCGACATCATAATTCCTCTCAGGTGGGCTAAGCCGGCAGGAGAAAAAGGCACACGGGTGCAACTTGTGATCGCCGGTGGAGCGCTGCGAGAGAACGGCGCCCACGCCGGTGTCAGATGCATCGACCTCAACCACGAACTGATGTGAGGGGTCTGGTTGAATGAGGATGGGTGCCGACACGAAACGTCTCTTAAGAGACTGAAAGGCTGCGTCTGCCTCGGATGTCCACAGGAAGGGTCTCTTAGTGGAGGTTAGAGCGGTGAGGGGAGCAGCGATTTGACCATAACCTCAGATGAAACGACGATTAAAAATTTGCAAACCCTAAAAACTGTTGCAATCGTTTACAGGACGAGGGTGTGGGCCACTCCGCGACCGCCGAGACTTTGGAGGGATCCATCCTAATCTCCCCCTGCCCAATGATGTACCCCAGAAAGGAGATAGAGGTGACATGGAATTCGCACTTCTCGGCTTTTACAAAGAGCCGATTTTCCAAAAGGCGCTGCAGGACTTGCCGGACATGGACCTGATGCTCCTCCAACGATCCAGAGAAAATGAGGATATCATCCAAGTAAACGAATACGGAACGATTTAATAGATCTCGAAGAACATTGTTCACAAGGGCCTGGAAAACGGCTGGGGCGTTGGTGAGCCCGAACGGCATAACTAAGTACTCGAAGTGGCCGAGCGGTGTATTGAACGCCGTTTTCCATTCGTCCCCCTCCCGAATGCGGACTAGGTGATACGCATTGCGTAGATCGAGCTTGGAGAATACCCTCGCCCCGTGGAGTGGGACGAAGGCGGAGCTGATTAAAGGTAAGGGATACTTATTTTTTACCGTGATATTATTGAGGCCACGGAAATCAATACAGGGACGGAGGGAGCGATCCTTCTTGGAAACTGTTGGGCATGCCGTTAGGCCCTAGCGGTGGGATGGTAGTCGGCAGCTTATATCGGATGTAGTGGACAGACAACAAGACTCGGGTTGAATGCATAGGCCCTTAAAGGGCAGGATTTACTCACACACATTTAAACAACATAGTACACAGCAGCCATTCCCCTGCCAATCACCCCCACCTAAACTAACCTCTCCCTCTAAATACCCCTTGGCCTGCACCATTCCTCATAACCAAAAGGGGTGCTTTACAGCATTGCAGTTTATTCTCCCTTGGTATCCCCCATAGCTGTTGGCCGTATCATTACCAAGCCAATGCCTCATGTCTATCTTACACATCTGACTGATACAAGTTAGCAATAAACATTTAACATTCTCCTCATTTTTAACCAAATCCCTGGCAGAGCCCCTCTGCTCTCAGTTCCACTTGGCACAGCCCAATGAGGCATAACCATGCACAGGTGTGCATGGTTAACCAGTGAGGTGACTCATGTAGCCTCCTCACAGAAGCGAAGAAAAATCCGGCTCCAACTGGGGAAGAGGAGGGGCAGATAATACCAGCGGCTAGTGACTCCTGAATGTACTGCTCCATAGCTTCACGCTCGGGACGGGATAGATTGTACAGACGGCTGCTGGGCAGGGGAGCCCCAGGAACAAGGTCAATCGCGCAGTCGTAGGGGCGGTGGGGGGGTAAACAAAGTGCACGGGTCTTACTAAAAACCTTCCAGAGGTCATGATATATCTCCGGGACCGATGACAGATCGGAGGGAATTGATGGTGGGGACTTGGACTCCAGAGTGTGAGGAGGTTGGGCGGAACGCAAGCACTGAGCGAGACAAAAAGGACTCCAGGAAGAGATCCGACTCTCCTTCCAGTCCATCTGGGGGTTATGACGCTGCAGCCAGGGGAATCCCAAGACAACTGGGGTGAGAGGACAGTCCAACACGTGTAGAGAGAGACTCGCGGTGGTTCCCGGAAACAATCAGTCAACGGTACAGTCCGGCGATCGACCCAAGCGAGTCTCTTCCCGTTGAGGGACTGGGCCAAAATGGGGGAATCCAAAGGGGTTGTCTTGCTGGGGAGGAGCAGAGGGAATAAGCGGCACACCGGGAGTTGGCACAGGAATCTGACTTGCTCGGAACGCAGCATTAAGCCCCTGGAGGGCGGTCCTAATCTCCTCCAGATCCCGGTCGTGACGTCCGAGTAACGCTCCATGACTGGCGATGGCTTGGTTTTGGGATCCTGTGTCTGCTGGGTCCATGTTTAGGCCAGTTCGTACTGTTAAGGTACAAGACTAGAACCCAAACGCGAGACACCGAGACAGAGATGGAGCGGGGTCGAAAGGGATTTATTTAACAAAAGTACAGGCAAGGACAAGGCAGGCGGATAGTCAGGCAAGCAGGGGTTCGTTGGCAGGCAGGGGGCTGTAGGTCGAGGGACGTAGACAAGAGGGTGGTCAGGCAGGCGAGTGGTCTTTGGCAGGGAAGGCGATCAGACGAGCGGGGTGGGAGTCGGGATGAGATCGGGAAGACTAGGGAAGAAGGACAAGCGGGTTAGACAGGCAGGAACCGAGTACGAAAACTAGAGAGCTGGAACGAGGTACTAACTTAGTGAAGCGTAACAACGAACTGGCGCCGGCTGCTTGTTGAATGGGGAAGAAGTAGGGTGCGTTGATTGTAAATTGAAGACAGGAGTGGAGAACGGAGTGCAAGTGGAAGATTGATGACGGAATGTAAACAAAGGCACATGGTGTAGTAGCAGCCGGCGCAGCTAGGTGGAGGCAGAGGATGGTGTAACAGGCCCACCCGTTCCCCAGACCTGAATCCAATTGAGCACATCTGGGACATCATGTCTCGCTCCATCCACCAACGCCACGTTGCACCACAGACTGTCCAGGAGTTGGCGGATGCTTTAGTCCAGGTCTGGGAGGAGATCCCTCAGGAGACCATCCGTCACCTCATCAGGAGCATGCCCAGGCATTGTAGGGAGGTCACACAGGCACGTGGAGGCCACACACACTACTGAGCCTCATTTTGACTTGTTTTAAGGACATCACATCAAAGTTGGATCAGCCTGTAGTGTGGTTTTCCACTTTAATTTCGAGTTTGACTCCAAATCCAGACCTCCATGGGTTGATTAATTTGATTTCCAGTGATAATTTTTGTGTGATTTTGTTGTCAGCACATTCAACAATGTAAAGAAAAAACTTTTTAATAAGATTATTTCATTCATTCAGATCTAGGATGTGTTATTTTAGTGTTCCCTTTATTTCTTCGAGCAGTTTATTTTGTAGCATTGAAATTAAAAGCTGATGCTCACCCATGTCCCATGCCATTCAGTCTTTCCACCAAGCCGTTGATTTGTGGGCGGTAGGGAGCACATAATCTCCGGGTAGGGCCCAATTAGCCACACAACTCACTGTTTACCTATAACAGAGTTACATGCTACTTAGAAAAATAACGATCATGGCATCCATAAACCATAGTAGATCTCAATAAGGCCAAGAGGTCTGTCACAAGATTATTTGAAATAAATGTACCTTGTTCACAAATTCCCTTCCCCTGTCTGTAAGAATGCACTTGAGTGCCCATACCCCATTTTATTTTTAAAGTCAACAATGCACCCAGCCACCTCTTCAGCTTTTTTTGTTTGTAGAGGGTACATCCTATCTCTCCTTAAGCCATTTGGTGTAGTAGTCCAACATCACACAAAAGTTGTTGCGGCCATTCTTGGTGTACTTCAGTTTGCCTACAAGATCCATCCCTACCAGCTCAAAGGGTTGTGAAACCTGAAATGCAACCAAAGGCTGAATTCCAATCATCAAATAATTTCATGCTGTACTGCAACATTTAGTGATAGTTACCTCTATAGGCTGATAGTGAGTGGTTTCTTTTATACAGCCCTTAATTTTTTGACACTGATGGCACCTGGCATCTTAACAAAGTACAAATAGAAAAACGTGTCTGAGAGGTCACATTTTTCAACAGCAGTTACATTTTTCAATAACGATTTTATTCATTAATGTTACAACTGCACTCACCCAATTATTGATGTCCTCCTTCATTCCTGGCCAGTAATACCTCTGGAGTATTGAGTGCAAGGTTTTCTCCACTCCACCCTGGGAGCACTCATCAAAAATATCACTTGCCTCCTGCGCTGTGAGCACCACCTTCGGCAGAGGATCTTCACACTTTCTGTGGCAGTGATAATAGGGTTGGCCATCTAAAGGTGGCATTTGCTTCTTAGGCAATTAAACATGGTGGAAGAACTCAATGGACAGTGTGCAAATGGCGCTGCCTTACCAAGCACTCAGAAGGTGTCTGCTCTTCTTTTCAACACATAACGCTCACTTTTATTCAAGTGAGCAGGAAAGGTGTTTGTAATTTTTAAATCAAGGATTTTCCATGTTGCCAGTTGTTTCTCATGTTGCTTCATGGTCATATAGCTTCAAGGTCATGTGTTTCTATGTATTATGGTCATTATAATCTGAATACAGTCACACAATCGTACTAATGCATCGAATTTCTACAGCCAACAACTAATAGTGAAAACAAAAATCAATTGTATGTTTTTAGCCTGTACTGTAAGAGAGTTGTTGTCATCTATTTGTCTGTCAATTTATCTGTTGGTTGTAAGTTAGAAGTCTGCTATTACTTACTTGTCACTGTCATAAAATAATTCAATATTCCATATTCTTATTACATTTTTTACTGGCATTTATATACTCAATATGTGCGCATATGTATTTGCTCCTCTATATGGTCGTTTACATTGACGGTTTCCTGAGGAATATACAAATGTATGCTCAAACAGGAAGTTGATCCGCATCCAATGTGGAAATGAAGAGAATGTACACTAAGCTATACTCGTTGAACTCTCTGTGTGTGTGTGTGTGTGTGTGTGTGTGTGTGTGTGTGTGTGTGTGTGTGTGTGTGTGTGTGTGTGTGTGTGTGTGTGTGTGTGTGTGTGTGTGTGTGTGTGTGTGTGTGTGTGTGTGTCCCTCCCTCCCTCTGTGTGTGAATCTCTCTCACTGACTGTCTACTTTGTTGATTATCCTAAAAAAAAAGATTACATTGAGTAATACATTTTTCATGTATCTGTTTTTTATAGTCAATACTCTGGACTTGCGAAGCGTCTAAATTGAAAACAGAAAGGTGCCTTCGGGGCTGTGTATCAGTTTCTGTTAAAGAAAAATTTGTATCTTGCACAATTTACATTTTGAAAGGTTCAATATTGGGACATTCAACACACTGCATGCATTGAAACTCTCTCTCTCTCTCTCTCTCTCTCTCTCTCTCTCTCTCTCTCTCTCTCTCTCTCTCTCTCTCTCTCTCTCTCTCTCTCTCTCTCTCTCTCTCTCTCTCTCTCTTTAAATTTTTTCCATAATTCTATAATCCATAATTGCTTTTACGACACTACTCGCACGCAGAAAAATATTCCATTAGAATTCTACAAATGGACCTAACGATTATATTCGGTGTAACTTGATGCAATTCATACAATTACAGAAGATAAAACACTCACTTAGGGGGCCAGGGAAAAACTCCTCTCCATCTGGGAGCCGGTTTTGACATATTTAGGTCAACTTTAAACTATGCCTGATACTCCTTAGCATAGTTATGTATAAATATGTGTATGTAAGTATGTATATGTGGGAGTGTGTGTGGAAGATGGCTGGGTGAGGCTGCACACCTGTTGCACATAGAGCAACCAATGTGCACAGGTTAAACCAGCCATCACCGCACACACTCAGGGAGCTCTCCTACATGGCAGCATGGAGCACCAGCTGCATGTATCATTCTATTCAACCTTGGCAATAAACTGGTTCCAACATCACCACCCTGTGTCCATTTGTTTGGAGGAGCCCGAGGAAAGTCACCTAGTGGAGTATGGCAGCCACCTAGGTGGCGTGTAGCAGTGGACTTTGCTACAGTATACATATGTGTGTATGAATTAGATAGAGTGGGAAATAAAGTGGCACCCCAAGGAGACAGTCAGTAAAGGTCCACGCAACGGTTATGGTTTAAACCAGGGTATGATTAGAAAAAAAAAGAGGGGGGGACATTTTCTTCAATACAATTTTAATGTCAGAAAATTGAACAATTTGAACATCAGCCATCTTTCCCGAACATATCCTTAACATGGATCCATCTTGGTCCAGGGTTGCTCACACACAGCTTTCACCAGTAGGCCTAGGCTGCAAGGCTGAAAAGAAAATCTGAAAGATGAAATAAAAATTGGTATTGGTCTGGTGAAAGCATTGATGGCAGCGACAATGCACTGCGCTGTCTTGATAAATATCGCCTAATATCGAGGACGAGAATAGCAATAAAACAAAAACAATACATGATGACAACTGGCTGCTTATCAACCACAATAACTGCAGCCTATTATAAAATATCCATCCTATCACTTACCGATGCTTAGCAGAACAGTCTTTTTCGGTTTCCTCCCCGTTGCAGTATCATCGGCAGAGTGGCGGCCTTCTTTGATCGACATCTCTGCATACTTTTCAGCAGGAAAGAATGCAACCTCTGGGCCGTTCAGAAATGAAGAGTACGTTGTTCAGCGTGGCTACCTGCATCCTGTTCCTCTCATCTGTTAAGATAGCGTTCATCACGCTGAACCCTCTTTCACACTCTGATGTTGACACGGGAAGATTGGACACTGTGGCAATTACTTTAAGGTTTTCGCCTATGCCGCCTTGGCATTTGTATTCATGACATTCCTTCAGTAGAAGTACAGGGATCGTATCCACATGAAGGTGTCAGCGCAATTTGAGTATTTCAGTGTCACCCTAATACTTAATTAGCATCCTCCAGTCTCTGCGCGATGTTTCTTTCAGTGCGAGGAAGAAGCTAGAGCAAAAGTCATCTCACTTCAACGCAATGTCCACTTCTGCTTTCGCGGCGATTGCTGTTGCATCCCTTCTCTGCAGAAAGAAGGACTTCAGTTTCCAGTGCATCTTTTACATATTTTACATACACGAACTCCAATACAAAGAGCCACTGTGTCATCTTCGTATACATGCCTGCACATTTGGCTCTTTCCCTGGCAGACCGTGCGTTGTCTTCAGACAGATACAGATCCAGAGCCCCACCAGGGCTGGGTAGCTCTCCCATAAAGCCGTCACTGAAGTGCATGATGAGGACAGCCAGCGGACGTCAAATACTCTCCCTAGTCTTTGTGCATGCATACCGAGCTCTGTTGCGACCGTTTCTCGCAAATGCTTGGGACTTTGAGAAAAGAATGCGTGCATGGAGTCAATGAACATTTGGAAGTGACTGGCTTGTGTGACTTTCTTGACTGCGTCGTGGACGGCAAGCTCCAGCTTGTGGTTCATGCAGTGGATGATCATCAGATCGGTATTTGTTCGCTCACGTAAGAGTGTAGCTGCTCCCTTGTATTTTCCCATGATAGCAGCGGCCCCATCAGTAGCAAATCCGAGCCGAGCCCGCAGTATATCTTTGGTAATTCCCTGCTCATTGAGACATTGTAACAGTGTTACAGATTGCCACCCCAGTGCATGACTCCAGCTCCATAAGTTTATATTATACAGAAAAGGTTACAGACCTGGTTTTCGAATGGAATACGAATGTAAGCAATTAGGCAGGTTATGTTTGAGGCACTTGTGCTTTCGTCTATGAGGATGCTAAACTTGTCAGAGGAATTCACAACAAATTTAGTTAACTGAACTGACATTTTATCTCTTACAAACATCAGCATGTTGTGGCAGGCTTAATCAGAGTGCAACATGTTCCCAAGTTTGAGGCCATTGAGCTGCTGCAGCTCCACCAGCGCTGGCTGGATTTTGAATGATAGATCATTCTGGCAGACCGTATAGGCTGTGCGCAAGCAACTCCCAGTTAGTTTTAATTTATTTTCATGGCTTTTTCTCCACAGAGCTGCGCTGTTATCTATAGTCTTTTCTATGGCATCTTCACCCCTCTTTTTAACGATCTCAGCACATTTCAAATGCGACTGGCACTTCCCATGTTTGCTGATCTTATAATTTAGCTTTTTCGCTGTTTTAGCAGTCATCCCATTGATAAATGCAGTATCAATGTATAGTCCCTCCTGGGTGAGCGGACCTAGAGCACGAACATCTGCGCAAATGCAACACTTATCACGGTACAGTGGCGGACTCAAAATGCACGACTCGGACAGGGAATCACAGGTAAGAGTATTTATTTGTTCAAAGAACAAATGCAGGCAAAGGTACAAAAGTAGCAGGCAGAAATCGTCGTCAGGAGTAAAGCAATTGTCTAATAACACTGGGAAAAACAAGTACTGGGAATAACGCTGGAGAGAGAGTGACTAACGTACAACTACAATCTGGCACAGATAAGTGGGACTGGTGAGTATTTATGCATAGGGACTGGGGAAGCTGATAACAAACAGGTGAAACAAATTAGGGGTGGAGAAGGTAATCACACATGTGGAAAACAAGACAATGGAAGGAAGACAAGTGACCTGAAATTAGAGTAGCTGATGAATTTCAAAATAAAACAGGAAGTGAAATAAACAGGCAGGAACATCCTCACTCCTCAATCCTGACCCATCCTCACTGACAGCTAGCCATTTGCGTCCATCTTGCCATTTCATGAAGCGCTCTGAGTCAACACAGCCCCTGACCAGGCCCGGGAGGGACAGTTGAATAGGCGGTAAGACCTCAGCTCGGACCTGTGTCTGTGGGTGGTGGCTGGTTATTTTCATCCTCCAAATTAGTATGCCCATTTTTCTTACTTTCTTTGGGCTTAGGTTCATTTTGGATATCAAAGGTTCCTCCCGGACCGGGGCATCTTCTCCTGGGGTAATCACTTCTTGGATTGCGCCTGAGGAGGGGGAACACAAGACAACAGACATGAGCAGGTTGGCTGTCAGTCCAGGGAAAACGGGTTAGCGCAGCTAGCCTTCTTAGCTCGTCTTCTCTTTTTGGCAATCCTTCAGATCCAAGCCATCTTCAGATAATCCAGAAGATTCTTCATTCATTCACATTCTCGGCCAGAGGCCGCTAACCGTACGTAGGGAGTCATGAGCTCCCACACTTCTCGCCATGGTGGCCATCGGCAGGCTTAAATAGGCCTGGAGTTGGTGGTACTCACAGGATCGCAGCATCTGCGAGTGATAGTAGTGATTGTCAATTACTTTTCCTAGCTGCATTCTATCTGGCCGCCTGTGCTGTTCCTCCTCTGCCCTTTGGGGGAGGTACTCCTTGTCCTCCACAGTATGTATGTATATGCACAGTATGTGTTTATGAATAATGACATCGGGCACAGCAGAAAATGTGACCTTTATTTATTTTTTACTCCTCTAGGAGAGTGTACCCCGTGGTGAGTGGGATGGATGGTGGGCTATTTGTTTTTCTTTATTGTCTTGTGCTGCAACATTTCCAAAGAAAAATGTAAAGAAACAAAAGAACTAACAAACAAAAGGTAATGGGTGATAGTTTAGTGTATGTGGGGTGGGGTGGGAGGAGAATAGAGTGGGAAGAGCTTTGGTCTTATAAATTACCTTTTATTGACGTTTCCTGGGGCATAAACACAACTGAAAAACAAAACAAAACCCTAGGTAGCCTGGGTTGGCCCTAAAGATTAAAGGAAACAAAACATCCTAAGAAAATCTACAAATCTGTGGAAGATGGACGGCACGGGTTAACTAACCTAAGCGCTAAAATTTGGCTTTTATGAGTGACCTTGCTCGTCTCACAATTTGAAGCCTGGTTCATTGTCACGTGCGCGGCACACACACACACACACACACACACACACACACACACACACACACACACACACACACACACACACACACACACACACACCTAAATGGTATATGTGTTCCAATGACACCCCATGGTTGATGTGAGTGACCATTGTACATCGTCACACACAGCCAATGTACGGCTGTCAGAGCAGTGTCCATACAAAGAGACACCTTCAGACTGTGCCATGGCGGAGAAAGCAGCTTCATTGAAGACGCGCTCCCGTGTTTTGTGTTCCTCCATACAATCAAATACATTGCCAACTGGGTCTGCTTTAGCCAGTGCAAGAGCAAGAGCAGCAAAACCATATCTTTCCTACGACGAAGAGGCAACTCATCTAACGCTAGAAAAAGCTAAGTTGGAAGCATTTATTGAAAGGTTTATGCATAGGAAAGAAGCAGCCATTGCTGAAGCGGAAGTGCTTGAAGCTGCTGTTGATGGAAATAGTGAGAAACACAGTTGCATGTTGAAATTCTGTTCCATTGGAAACCACACGATGGACTGAACAATATGTTATTGACCAAGCCAAAGTACAAGAACTCCAGCTAGGTGACGATGGTGCCCCAGCATAAACGGAGCCAAGCCCAAGCTACAGTATTACACATTCACATCTCAAACCTGAAACTTTTCTTTACAGACCAAAACAATACTGCCTTCCAATCACCTCATCTTATCTCACAACAGCCATGCATCTATGAAGATGAGAATGTTTGTGAGTCACGTGAAGTTAAGTTCCAGAAAGACCATGCTACTTCTGTGCAGCATTCCAGACCTCAGAATGACAATGGTCGTCCTACTGTTAACGTTCGAACTTAGGACCCAAACACGAGACACAGATGACGAGATGGGAGAAGGGTTCAAGGGGTTTATTAACAAAGTTCAGGCAAGGGCTAGGCAGATCGTAGTCAGGCAGGCAGAGGTTCGATGGCAGACAGGCAAACGGACAGTCAGAGAGGGGAGCGGCAGGCGGGTAGTCAGGCAGGCGGAGGTTCGGCAACAGGTAGGTAATCCGGAAGGCGAGGTGGGTAGACAGGTGAGGATCCAGGGAAGAGCTGGGCACAAGGAGAGGCAAGGTTAGGAACAAGCGAGGGGAAGGTAAACAGGATTTAAAAAATGCTGGAACGAGGTACTAACACGTGGAGAGCAAACAACGAACTGGTGCCGGCTGCTTGTTGAACGGGGAAGAAATAGGGTGTGTTGATTGGTGATTGATGACAGGAGTGGAGAGCGGAGTGCACGTGGTAAATTGGTGACAGGAATGTAAACAGAGGCACATGGTGTAGTGGCAGCCGGCGCAGCTAGGTGGAGGCAGAGGGTGTCGTAACGGTACCCCCCCCTCTACGGAGGCCTCCAGGCGGACGCACAGGATGGGAAGGGTGCTGACGATGAAAATCGCTGATGAGGGAGGAGTCGAGGATGAGACCTCGGGAGACCCAGGATCGTTCCTCAGGACCGTACCCCTCCCAGTCCACCAGATACTGGATCCCCCGGCCACGACGGCGCACGTCTAATAGACGACTCACCGTCCAGGCATGGTGGTCATCGATAATCCGGGGGGGTGGAGGAGCGGGGACGGGAGGTGACAGCGTGCTAGAGTTAACGGGCTTGAGCTGGGACACGTGGAAGGTGGGATGAACGCGGAGAGAAGAGGGGAGTTTGAGGCAGACCACACAGGGGTTGATAACGGACTCGACGGGGAACGGGCCAATGAAACGGGGGGAAAGCTTCTGATTGATTCCCTTGAGTGGGAGGTCCTTGGACCGAAGCCAAACCCTTTGTCCGGGGGAGTACAGCGGAGCTGGTTGCCGACGCTTATTCGCCTGATGTTGGGAGCGGGTAGACGCACGGAGCAGAGCAGCCCGTGCGCGCTTCCAGGTGCGCTGGCAACGGCGTAGGTGAACCTGGACGGATGGGACTGCGATCTCCGCCTCCAAGGTAGGGAACAGGGGTGGTTGGTAGCCTAGGGAGCACATGAATGGGGAGAGTCCTGTGGAGGCATTTACCAGAGAGTTATGGGCGTATTCCACCCAGGGAAGCTGGTTGCTCCAGGTGTTCGGGTTGGTCTCCGTGACGCAACGCAGTGCCGTCTCCATCTCTTGGTTAGCCCTCTCGGACTGACCATTGGATTGAGGGTGGTATCCGGATGTGAGGCTGACAGAGGTACCCAGTGCGGTTAGAAAGGAGCGCCAGACCTGGGAAGTGAACTGGGGGCCGCGGTCCGACACAACATCCATAGGAATGCCATGAAGGCGGAAAACATGGGCCACCAGGAGATCTGCGGTCTCACGGGCGGAGGGAAGCTTAGGGAGAGCCAGGAAATGTGCGGACTTAGAAAAACGGTCAATTATAGTGAGGATAGCGGTGTTTCCTTCCGAGGGAGGAAGGCCGGTGACAAAGTCCAGAGCGATATGGGACCAGGGCCGGCTGGGGATGGGCAGGGGACGGAGCAGACCGGAACGGGGCCGAGTGGAGGTCTTACTTCGGGCGCAGGTCGAGCAGGCAGCAACGAAGGAACGAACGTCCGCGTCCAGGGTTGGCCACCAGAAGCGCCTGCGGATGAACTCCAACGTGCGAGTGACCCCAGGGAGGCAGGTGAGCTTGGACGTATGAGCCCAGGTGAGGACTCTTAAACGTTCAGAGTCAGGAACGAACAACCGATTTGGAGGTCCAGTACCGGGATCGGGTTGACTCTCCTGGGCTTGACGGACAGCGGACTCCACTTCCCAGGTGAGGGTGGCGATTAGACAGGAAGGAGAGAGGATGGGCTCAGGATCCGTATTAGGTTCCTCCGCGGAGAAGAGGCGGGACAGGGCGTCCGGTTTCACATTCCTCGACCCCGGACGGAAGGTGAGAGTGAAGTTAAAACGCCCAAAAAACAGGGCCCACCTGGCTTGACGCGAGTTCAACCTTTTCGCGGACTGGATATAGGACAGGTTGCGATGATCTGTCCAAACCGTGAATGGAAGTTCAGCGCCCTCCAGCCAGTGCCGCCACTCCTCGAGTGCGAGCTTAACCGCCAGTAGCTCGCGGTTTCCCACGTCGTAGTTCCTCTCGGGGGGAGGGTTAGACGACGGGAGAAAAAGGCACAAGGGTGCAACTTGTGGTCGGTCGGAGAACGCTGGGAGAGAACGGCGCCCACACCAGAGTCGGACGCATCGACCTCCACCACGAATTGAAGAGTGGGATCCGGTTGGATGAGAATGGGGGCCGACACAAAGCGTTCTTTGAGGTTCTGGAAGGCCGCGTTGGCCTCAGGTGTCCACAGAAAAGTGCTCTTGGTGGACGTCAAGGCGGTCAGAGGAACGGCGACCTGGCTATAGCCCCGGATGAAACGGCGGTAAAAATTAGCAAACCCCAGGAACTGTTGTAAACGCTTCCGTGAAGTAGGAATGGGCCATTCGGACACCGCCGAGACTTTCGAAGGGTCCATCCTTATCTCCCCCTGACCGATGATGTATCCAAGAAAGGTGGTGGAGGAGACGTGGAATTCACACTTCTCCGCTTTAGCGTAAAAGCGGTTCTCCAAAAGTCGCTGGAGAACCTGTCGAACGTGGACCGTGTGCTCCTCTACCGAACGGGAGAACACGAGAATATCATCCAAATAGACGAAGACTGTTCGGTTCAGTAGATCCCGGAGAACGTCATTAACAAGGGCCTGAAAAACAGCTGGGGCGTTGGTCAGACCGAACGGCATGACCAAATATTCAAAATGGCCGAGCGGAGTATTGAAAGCCGTCTTCCACTCGTCCCCCTCCCGGATCCGGACCAAGTGGTACGCGTTGCGCAAGTCCAGTCTGGAGAAGATCGTGGCTCCATGGAGGGGAACAAAGGAGGAACTAATGAGGGGTAACGGGTACTTATTTCTCACCGTGATGGAGTTCAAGCCACGGTACTCAATGCAAGGACGGAGAGAGACATCCTTCTTGCCGACGAAAAAAAAACATGCCCGTACAGGGGAAGAGGAGGGACAGGTTATTCCTGCGGCCAGGGACTCCTGGATGTATCGTTCCATTGACTCACGCTCAGGACGGGAAAGATTATAAAGCCGACTGCTGGGCAGGGGAGCTCCGGGGAGGAGGTCGATGGCGCAGTCGTATGGGCGGTGGGGGGGTAACGCAAGAGCGCGGACCTTACTAAAAACAACTCCCAGGTCCTGGTACACCAGAGGGACGAGGGAGAGGTCGGAAGGAGGAGGAGGTAGAGACTCTGGAGGGGAGGGAGGTTGGGCGGAACGTAAACAACGGGAGAGACAGGAAGGACTCCAGGAGACCACACATCCGGATCCCCAATCAATCTGGGGGTTATGGGTCTGAAGCCATGGAAAACCGAGGACTATGGGAATACCGGGGCAGTCAATTATGTGGAAGGATATGGACTCGTGATGGTTACCAGAAATCAAGAGCTTGATTGGAACCGTACGATGCTCCAGACGAGCTAGGGGTTTACCATTTAGGGCCTGGGCCTCGATTGGGGAGTCGAGAGGAACAGTATCAATCCCTAACTGGTGAACTAACCCCCGGACTATGAATGACTCATCTGCCCCCGAGTCCAGTAAAGCCGAAAGTGGAAGGGACTGGTCTCGCCACAAGAGGGCAGCCTCGAGCAGGGGACGGGAAACCGAGGGCTCGACTCGCCAGGATCCCTCGAATCACCGGCGAGTTGGTCCGTTTCCCGGGCGTGCGGGACAAGAGGACAGAAAGTGACCGGACTGACCACAATAAATACAGCACCTGGAACGGATCCTGTGCTCCCTCTCTTCCGGGGTGAGACGGGCGCGTCCCAGCTGCATGGGCTCTGGGTCAGGTTGGGAAGCTGGCTCTGGGCGGGGAGAATAGGACCGAGGTGGAGATGGTAGCGAGGCAGCCGGAGAGGGAGAGAGAGATGCCAGGGGTGAACGATGTGAACGCTCGCGCCGCCGTTCGCACAGACGGTTGTCCAGGCGAATCGCGAGAGAGATGAGATGATCGAGACTGGGATACTCCTCCCGAACGGCCAACTCATCCTTGAGGGGATCAGAAAGCGCGTTCAGGAAAACCCCCATTAAGGCCACGTCATTCCATCCACTCTCCGCAGCCAGAGTTCTAAAATCAACAGCGAAATCAGCCACACTACGGGAGCCTTGGCGGACGGAGGAAAGGCGCATGGAGGCCTCTCTACCCCGGACAGGGTGGTCCGGGGTACCCTGTCCGGAGATGCGGAGAGAAGACTCTCCGCATCTCCGTGGTGAATTCTGCGTAGGTAGAACAGAATTCTGCCCTCCTCTCCATTACCGAAGTTGCCCAAGAGAGGGCCCTACCCCGTAAGGCTCCGACCAGGAAAGCGATCCGGGAGCTGTCGGTGGGGTATGTTAGGGACTGAAGCTGGAACACGAGACTACATTGCAAAAGGAAGTCCCGGCAGGTACCCAGATCACCTCCGTATCGTTCCGGAGCCGGGATGAATGGCTCACGTGAGGCCGCTTGCTGGGGAGGAGCAGAGGGAATTAACGGCACACCTGGAGTTGGCACAGGAACCTGACTTGCTCGGAACGCATCATAAAGGCCATGGAGGGCGGTCCTAATCTCCTCCAGGTCCCGGTCGTGGCGTCCGAGTAACGCTCCATGACTGGCGATGGCTTGGTTTAGGGATCCAGTGTCCGCTGGGTCCATGTTTAGGCCAGTTCGTACTGTTAACATTCGAACTTAGGACCCAAACGCGAGACACAGATGACGAGATGGGAGAAGGGTTCAAGGGGTTTATTAACAAAGTTCAGGCAAGGGCTAGGCAGATCGTAGTCAGGCAGGCAGAGGTTCGATGGCAGACAGGCAAACGGACAGTCAGAGAGGGGAGCGGCAGGCGGGTAGTCAGGCAGGCGGAGGTTCGGCAACAGGTAGGTAATCCGGAAGGCGAGGTGGGTAGACAGGTGAGGATCCAGGGAGGAGCTGGGCACAAGGAGAGGCAAGGTTAGGAACAAGCGAGGGGAAGGTAAACAGGATTTCAAAAATGCTGGAACGAGGTACTAACACGTGGAGAGCAAACAACGAACTGGCGCCGGCTGCTTGTTGAACGGGGAAGAAATAGGGTGTGTTGATTGGTGATTGATGACAGGAGTGGAGAGCGGAGTGCACGTGGTAAATTGGTGACAGGAATGTAAACAGAAGCACATGGTGTAGTGGCAGCCGGCGCAGCTAGGTGGAGGCAGAGGGTGTCGTAACACCTACTCCCTTATCCTACCCCAATATCTCCAAATTGTATATAATGGCAGTCCGAACATAAATGACTTTCTAACCTTCCTCATCGTGAGCTTGTGGCTACAGGCATACTTCAATTTAATGACAACCTCAGAACTACAAAGCCTGGAAACGTTCATTTCAGACTGCCACCAGTGGTTTAAATCTGACACCAAGCAAGGAGATGGATTTTCTGCTAAAGTGGCTCAACAATGAGTCAGCAGAACATGTCGAACAAATAAGATCAAGACACAATCATCCAGAAGCAGGATTAGCAACGACATGACACAGACTCGAACAAATGTATGGCTCAGCAGAAGTGATAGAAGATGCTCTGTTGAAACAAATTGACACCTTTCCAAAAATAACAAACCGAGATTATTAGCAAGGTTAAAACCTAACAAAGTTAAGTGATCTAATGGAACTTCAGTCAGCTAAGGCTGAAGGAAACTTGCCTAGGTTCTCTTTCTTGACACGGCAAGAGGCGTCAACCCAAAAGCTAACCCAGAAGCTCCCATTTCGTCTGCAAGAGAAGTGGACATCAGTTGCTGCATCCTACAAGTGGCATCATTGGGTTCCCTATCCTCCCTTTGCCTACTTTGTTTACTTTGTTAGCAAGGAGGCTCACGTTAGGAATGATCCAAGCTTCAACTTCCTCTTTCACACAGACATGGCTGCTAGGACTGAGAAGACAGCCTGGAAGCCAAACAATGAGAAGTCTCAAAACAGAAATAGTTTCCAGAGCCACTTCTGATACTGACGAGCCCCCAACAAAATCAGATGACTACAATAAACTTTGTCCCATTCATGGAAAACCCTACCCTCTGCGTAAGTACCGTGCATTCTGAGCAAAGCACCTTGAAGCTCGTAAGACATTCTTGAAAGAGAACAATGTGTGCATTAAATGCTGTTCTTCGTCCTCACATATCACAAAGAACTGTGAAGTCAAAGTTCAATGTTCTGAATGTAACAGTGAGAGACACCACACAGCGCTTCATCCTGGACCCACATCCTGGATGAAAGAGATGGACCCTGCTCCTGAGCACGGCGGGGAGGAGGAAACTTCACCTCGATCTCAGGTTACCACCAAATGCACAAAGTTCTGTGGCAGAGATCTGACAGGCCGATCTTGCTCCAAAATATGTCCAAAATAAAGTCTATCCAGCTGGCCACAGAGACAAAGCAGTGAAACTGTATGCAATCCTGAATGAGCAGAGTAACAGGTCAATCGTTTGCTCACAGTTGTTTGAAGTGTTCAGTGACCAAAGTCCGAGTGCTCATTGAGAACATGCGCTGGAGTAAAGGAATCAGCAGGAAGAAGGGCCAGTGGCTATGAAGTGGAATCTCTTGATGGAACTGTCTGCATCCAAGCCTCATAGAATGTAATGACATTCCTAACAATAGAGAAGAGATTCCAACCTCTGATGTGGCTATTCATCATGCACACCTTAAATCAGTGGCACGCCTAATCCCAGACTTCGACCCACAAGCCCCAATTATGCTTCTCTTTGGTGGGGACATTATCAGAGTTCATAAAAGTCTGTGAATGGTCCACACAACCTACCCTATGCACAGAAGTTGGATCCAGGAGTTCGTCGACCCGTGGCATGGGATACGCATCGAATTTGGACACACTATTCACCTTGCGGTAGTCGACACAGAACCGGATGGACCAGTCGGACTTACGTACCAGTACGATCGGACTGGACCATCCGCTGTGCGACTCTTCTATTACCCCCATATCCAGCAGAGATTTTAATTCCGCCTGAACCATTTTGCGTTTGTGTTCTGGCAACCTATACGGACGCATTCTAACCGTCACGCCGGGGGATGTTTCGAGGCGGTGGTCAATGAGCGTCGTGCGTCCCGGCCGGGAGGAGAAGACGTCCGCAAACCGGTGTTGCAGCTCAGCGACCTCGGCTCTCTGGTGCGGCGCCAGTGACCCATCACAGGGGACCCGGGACGGCCGGCCCGGCCCGGTCACCTCCGGACCAAACTCGTCCTCCCGGGCCACCGAGGTTACCATGGCCACTGGCCGCGCCTCCTTCCAACCTTTCAGTAGGTTGAGGTGGTAGATCTGCCGCGATCCCCCCCTGTCGGAACGTTCAACCTCATAGTCAACATCCCCGATTCGCCGTGTGACCACAAAGGGTCCTTGTCACTTCGCGAGTAATTTCGAGCTGGATGTTGGGAGCAATACAAGTACTTTATCTCCCGGTGCGA
Organism: Lota lota; assembly: GCA_026745465.1. Lineage (NCBI taxonomy): Eukaryota > Metazoa > Chordata > Actinopteri > Gadiformes > Lotidae > Lota > Lota lota. The sequence continues at coordinate 590,876 of JACYXH010000359.1, read as the reverse complement.
ATTGTCTCAGCCGAGTCCCTCTGTCATACAGCTGTTGCTGACGTTCCTGGGCCTGAAGCAAATTCTCCCGTGAAACCCATCCCAGTGCATGGAGTTTTGCTCTCAGGTCCATCACGTACTGAATTTCATTCTTACTGGCGCTTGGACCCTCCTCCCAGTTTTCTTTAAGTAGGTCCAACACGCCCCTCGGTCGCTTACCGAACAACAACTCGAATGGGGAAAACCCCGTGGAGGCCTGGGGCACCTCCCGTACTGCGAATAACAGAGGGTCGAGCCATTTATCCCAATTACGACTATCTTCGTGTACGAACTTACGCAGCATGGAATTTAACGTCTTGTTAAACCTTTCCACCAGGCCGTCTGTCTGGGGATGGTACACGCTGGTTCGGATCGCTTTTATCCCGAGTAACCCATACAACTCCCGGAGTGTGCGTGACATAAACGTAGTGCCTTGATCAGTCAGAATCTCTTTCGGGATTCCGACTTGGGAGATTAAGTGAAAAAGCACCTGCACTACGCTCTTCGCGGAGATAGAGCGCAGGGGCACTGCTTCAGGATACCGGGTTGAATAGTCCACAATGACCAATGCAAATCGATGTCCCCGTGCACTACGGTCTAATGGGCCGATGAGATCCATACCAATTCTTTCGAAGGGGATCTCAACCAGTGGTAGAGGGCGCAAAGGCACTTTTGGGTTGACTAGCTGACACTCACGGCAGGATGCACACCACCGACGTACATCCCCGTGAATGCCCAGCCAATAGAAGCGGGCCATGAGCCGGTTCCGTGTCTTATCGCAGCCTAGGTGACCTGCCATCGGGCTGTGATGAGCCGCCTGGAAAACCATTTCCCGGCGGCTTTATGGGATGAGCAACTGGCTCACTTCTTCTCCTGATTGAGTGTCCCGACTCACTCGGTAAAGCCTGTCCCTCACCATCGCAAAATACGGATGTGCTAGCACGGTCTCGGGTGACACCTTCTGGCCATCGATGGAAACGACACGGTCGAAGGCGAAGCGCAATGTGTCGTCCCGGGACTGTTCGAGGGGGAAGTCGTCCATCGGGGGGAACACCCGTATTACCGGAGTCTCCTCCTGAGGCCCCTCCCCTTCCCTGACCTCGGGAGAGCTTGCGTCACCACTGAGAACGGCGCACATCCCACATGTCCCTTTCCGTCTGGCACGCGTCCCCTCTTCCTTCACTAACCTGCTCAAGCCCGGCCAATCAGTTTCTAATAGCAGGGGCGATAGGCGGGGGCTAACCGCGCCCTTTACTTTATGCTTTTTCCCGCCGCAGCGAATTTCCACGGTCACGACTGGATATTTGTGCACATCCCCAGGAATACATTTTATTTCCACCCATGATGCTTCTACCAGTGCCCCGGGTCGAACCAAGCTTTGGTGGATCAGGGTTTGCTCACTCCCTGAATCCAGCAACGCCTGGTAGATACTCCCTCGCATCCTTACCGGTATGCAGTATCTACCCTCCGGATCGGAAGAAGAGGCCGATGGCGCGGCCACCCGGACCACCTGCCCCACCTCCATCTGGGGGCAGTCCCACTGCCGGTGTCCGGGTTGTCCGCACCGCCAACACTCCTGTCCCGCCGGATGAGGAGCTCTCTGCGGGTTAGGGGCCCTAGAGGCAGAGGCCGGGCCCGGAGGGGACCGGTACCAGCCCGGCCCGTTTGGTCCTGGGATGGGGAACCGGTGCAGATGTATGGGGGCCAGGTGGGTGGGTGTCCGTGCGAGTGGGGGGTGTGAGCCACGATGCCTCCAGCTGTCTCCGTGGTCGGGGAACCGGGCGGACTGGCGCTGCGGGGGAATCCCCTGCCCCGCCCCGGTCCCAATGGGCAGCGCAGGTGGTCCTCCGCCTGGGGCGCCAGCGTCTACCAGCGGGTGCGCGTGGCCACAAGGGCCGGCCTACAACGTACACCGATCCTAAGGCCTGCTCTTAACCAGCGGCGATGGCCCTCCGGCGGCAGACCGAATGCGGTCTACCAAGCAGGCAGCTAGGCATGGGCCGCAGTCAGGCCCATCTCGTCAAACAGCGCGTAGCCTAGCGCGGAGCGCCCGTCACGTCGTTGCGCATCCGTCGCAAGAGGGTAGGCCGAGCCCCGAACTCGCCCCGCCCACACCCTGCTGTCCTCTCGACACCTCCAAGTAAGCCTCCACGTCATCCTGGGGGACATCTTTGTCAGCGGATTTGGGTCGTGCTGCCTCTCCTCCCTCGCCTCCGTCCGTCTGCCGACCCTCAGTTGTCGAAATGCCGCCCGCTCTTCTGCATGCTGAGCACTGATTTCCAAGAACGCCTGGGTCTGCTGGCGGTGGGACCCTGATGAGCCCCTCCTGGGTCTCTGCGATTCGCCGCAGGGCCTGGGCCAATGGCGGCTCGGGACCTTGCTCGTCCATCGCCGGAGAAGAAAAAAAAAAATAAAAAAATAAAACAATGAACATGGGTCGCTGTTCAGGCACCACTGTAGCACTGGCTACACGCCAGGGTAAAAAAAACACACCAGAAGGTGAACAAAATAAATGTCCTGTCACGATTTGTCTAGTGCAGGAACCCAAAAGCAGACCAAGACGAGGTAAGTTGGAATTTACAAGTTGAGTGTTTATTTGGAAGCTGGATTTTGAATGTTGGTCGGGAGTGGGTGAGGCTGGAAGGCTGGAGGTCTTTGTGCTGATCCAACAATGCTGCAGTGAAGTAGACAGACAGGCAGGCAGGTGTGAGACAATCCAGGTGAGTAACTGTAGACAGAGGTGTAGGCGGCAGATTAGCGACAGGCAAACAGACAAAAACAGCAACTACTATGCAAGAACTTGAAGCTTGATACGAGAGCCAAACATACTGGTTACGCTAACGATCCGGCAGGGAATGGATGTCTGGTCATGACTTAAATAGTGCAGAGGTGAAGATCAGTACAAGGTGTGCAGATTGCAGCAGGTGAACATAGTTGGAGAATCAGCCGGGATGTGTTCAGGAACCTCAGGAAATTTGGACTTCAGGTAGAGAGATAAACGAAACAAAGGCAAAACAGGCTCAAGGTGCTGGACTCATGACATGTCCTTTATTTTCTCTCCAATGAAAACCAATGCTCTCTTGTCCTTCTCGGACGCGTACTTCACTTTAGTAACTCTCCCGACCTCCAGCCGGCACAACGCGACAAACCACCTCCAGTTGCGTGGTTGGACCCGACCTCACTGTGGGGAGAACACAACACATGTCAGTCTTTTTAATAACTACCTAATTGTGCTCATCCCCTACAGCTGCGTCTGTGACCCCAATTGAGCCGCTCCGCCCGTTCTATCTGCAGCCGGCGCTAAGCCACGCCCCCCTTAACACAGTAATTTATCACTGTATACTAATTATTTGAGATGAATTAGTCAAAAGTAGTTAAGAACAATTGCATACCTTATTGCACGTCCAGTCTGTCCCTCATGTGAACGAACGCCGGAGGTTGGTCTGGGTCTTCAACAGGCTCAGGTGCATCATAAGCATCATCACAGAGAGGGATATTGCGCCTGGTAGCGATGTTGTGCAGGACATTACAGGCAAGTATTATGTTGCACTCTATCTGTGGATGTGTGTGCCGACGTACACCCTTTGACGGTATCCTCTCCTCGCAATCCCATGATAGCGATGGACAATACCTGCCATGTCAGTACCTCTCTGCAAGTCCTCTGAGAATGACTGAATAAGATGGCTGTGTAAATTGTCTTTGCACACACACACACACACACACACACACACACCTAATTGTCAATTAGATCAATCAATCATGGCCAAGGTCTATACAGTCTATCTTCACTACACCAAAGAGGTGGAACCATGGACTCAAAAGGACCAAATTTCACTGTGACGGTAACCAACGCACTGCTGGAGGGTGTCAGGTGCCATTATGCCTCTATAGTAGGACGTTTTAATTCTTCTGAGTGGAGAAGTGACGAACCAAAAGAAAAAAGACATTTGGGTTGAAATCACCCAGAATGTGAATGCCATGGGGTCTGGCCAGAAGAGGTATGAAGAATCTGAAGGCCAGGGCCACAAAGGACTATGCTGAAACTAAAAAACACCCAAACAGGCAACAAGCCCTCCAGGAGAGGTGATTACACCGATGTCGTTCTTGATATTATTGGATGTTTGTATTGTTTAATTGTGCTGTTTTCTGTCTCATCAAATAATACACAATACTAAAACACTTTTAAATTTAAAAACCCCACACTGACTATTCTAGCGTATTCGTTCATTGTAGCACCTGCCAATTTTCCTCTCATAATTCATTTTTTAAAGCCCCCCTGGCTTCTAAAAACACCATCACCCTGCTCAAGACAAAGGTCAGGGGTGAAACCCTCGTAAATTAACCTTAATGAAATTTGAGTGTAATAATACCATTGCCACCAGGGCGCCTTATTTGATTAATTTTAAAGGTTTAAATTGAACCGTCAACACGTGTCAATGTAAAGTGTAATTATGTAAAAAAAGAAAAACAAAACTCAAAGGCTCCATTTTAATGGTTGAGAAAAAATCCTTAATGTCAAAACTGTTAATGCCCAACACATATTTTGGGGGTTTGTTGCTGCCAAGAGTGAGCACTAGAGTCATAAATGTATTCCTGCAGGCACACACTGTACCTGCAACGAGTCCACAGTGGGCCCCTGCAAAGATTTTTAACTGGCTGCTAATGGCCCCTTTATATAACGCAGTAGTTTGCATAACAACTAAATCCCTGGATGGACCCCTCGTTTATTGTTTGTTCATCTGATGAATGCGGCAGACAGGCGAGGATGACAGGAAAGTGCACATGTTGACCTCTCCTAAAATGTTTTAACTGTACTGCATGGGTGCTGGACTATAATCAGATTAAATCCATGCATGAATCCGTGATAGATGATGACCTCTTGGTTGCCTCGCAGTCTTTCTTTAGTCCTCTTGAATGTTATCGCATGGTGGCACGTGTAACAGCGCAGGAGAGAGGCAACTAACGGTCACCTTTTATGAACGTATCGACACATTGACTAATGGCCTTGTCAAGCTGACCATCGATTGTCCATGGGTTCGACTGGGGGTCGTGTGGGGGCCCCCCCACCCGAATCATAACAAAATTAACATTGAACAGTTCAATAAACAATAACAAACAAAACGTTGCATGCAGTTTGGTGACCATTTGGGTACAGGACCAGCGGCCACCGGTTCATACGCTAATACGTGAACAGAGCTTTCCTCCCATCCCTACTGCCCCCCCCCAGGGCCCCTACTTGCAGGCTGCCTCATTGCCACTATTGTATCATTAGTCCCCTTCAGAAAGGACCCAGTACAGCGGTACATACCGCATCCACAACGAAGCCCTGCCCTCACTCCCCTCTCTCCCTCCCCATGATGGGTGGGAGGGGGACCCCACCCATCACGGGAGATCAATCGTACCTGGTGGGCCCGAGTCATGACACACCGAAGATCATACGTTTAAAGCATGGCGTGGGAGTCGGGAGGTGTCTGGGGATGGTGTGGAGGGTGAGGTACACCAGTGTCTACATACAATAATCGAGGGGCCCATGACACAGCACTTCATCTGAGCTCCCCAGGTGTCCCCCTGGTATGGTAAGTTGCACCGCGGCGACAGCTCCCACCTTCTCTCTCTTTTTCTCTGCCGCTCTCTCTCTCTCTCTCTCTCTCTCTTTTCCTCCATTTGTACCTTTATCTCTTGTGGTGGAAATTCTTTGAGCTGTATTGACACCGTAACTCAGAATAAACTTAAAGAGTTTATTGTAATAAAGAGTAAGAATAGTATAAAGTAAAGATAGTCTCTGCGCAGAGAGGCCACACAACAGGTCAAGCATACAAAGGTTGAAGCGCTGTAGTGAGCCCCGAACAGTGGGCGCACTCCGGTGTTAAGAGCAGGCAAACGTCCTTAAGGGTACAACTGTAGATAGGGAGATGCCAGTAGGTCTTTTTGGGCCATCTCAGGAAGGTAGCTCGTGGCATCCTCGGAGTTGGAAGAACTCTAGTGCGTGTAGCTCTTGGTATCCCGGAGTTGAAAGAACTCGATGTAGCTCGTGGTATTGCTGCATTTGAGCCGAGGTTGTCTCAGTCCCCCCCCCCAAGGGCGAAAAGCGCAGTACAAACAGAACCTTGGCTAATATAGATAACAACTAAGAGGTTTCAGTGTCTTAGTGTCTTGCGAACAACATGTCTTATGGACATTTCCATTACACTCTCTCTACCTCCCTCTACCTCTTTTTCTTTCTCTCAATCTCTCTCACTCTCTGTACCCCACGCTCTCGTCTCTCTTTCTACCTCTCTCTCTCCCCCCCCTTCTCTCTACCTCTCTCTCTCCCTCTCTCTCTCTCTCTCACTTCCTCTCCCTGGGATGATGTCAGAGGTGGGTGATTGAGGAGGGGGGGGAGTAGGGTGTCATTTCCAGCTTCAGTTAGGAGTACCCATAATGTTTACTGAAATGTTTTTTTTTCATCCTACCCTCAAGTCAAGTACAAGCCACTCATACATATGGAGATCCAAGAGAAGGAGGGTCATTTGGGATGCAGAGCATCTCTAGCCGAGATGTTTTTTTTTCGTTTTCTTTTTTCTTGAATTGCGTTCCCCTGAGAGACCTGGCATCATTGCCACGGAAACAAAGCTGCATTGCTGCTAAGGAGCAGTCCTGCTCCGCTGAGGAAATAGTGGGTAAACAAATCAAAACTCAAGCCACCGCTAAGTCGACTGCCCTGGGTATGATGGAAATAGGCATTTATAAAAAAATAAATAAAAATAGGGACGGAAGATAATTTCACCAAACAAAGTACTTTGAATTAAAAGATTGTTGGAAGATGGTTTTGGGAAAATAGATTCAAAGAACATTGTGTTTGTTGCCTGCAATTGGAAATTGTGTTTTAGACTGACAGTACACATGAGTCAGTTTGTCTTTAGAAGTAAGTGGCTGACACTTTTGCAAAATCGGTAAAATGCAGCTGGTAGAACATGGCCTCACTGCCAGTGTTAGGGGTTCGATTCCCCCTGTGAGACACCCCCGTGTCAACAAAGAAAGTGTGCACCAAATGGTACATCAAATATGTAAAGGCCCTTGTCTGCGTTTTTTCGGGCCCATTCATCATTTCGGGACAGATGCCATCGGTGAGAGAAATCACTCGGATTGGCTGTTCAGCTTAAGTAAATAAATGCAAGGGTCTTAAGAGAGACTATCCTGGTATTAAAATTGTGTTCCGGTAACAGTCCTGTCTGTTAGTCAACTAATAATATACTACATCTTTAGAGTTAAAGATAATTATCCTCCCTATCAAATCCCAGAAATGCAACTGAAACAACTGGGTTTTTAAATTGAATGTACTTTGGTAAAATGGTTAAACAGTCTTCATTTGTTTTTAGTTAGCGCATGTAAGGTACAAGTGTATGTTTTATTCCTATAGAGATTGGCTGTCACGCCCTCTGAGCTCAGCTGAATCCCATTAGAGCAAAGGCCCCCAGCTGGCCCCAGCAGCTGCGTTCATCCCCACATGAGTCACTTACAGCCCCCCTCTCATTTGCTCTCTGCAGTCGGTCAAATGGTCATGCACTGGTTGTCATGTCAACATTGACATGTTGTTTATTCCAAAATGGCTGTCTGTTATTTCTAGCTTCTACATTTTTTTAAACTAGCACCATTGAGAAAAATGTCAAAAGTCCTGAGCCTCTAACAAGGCTTGTGGAAAATGGTGTGGCAAGATATTGTAGCAGGTGCAGCCGGTTTGATACAGGAAGAAACAAGGATCATGAAAAAAGAAGCAGCATCTTTATTGTTGACCTGTTCTGAGATGTACAATTTACAATTCACATTCCTTACAATGACCAGCACCACCCCCCCCCCCCCCCCCTTCCCCCCCCACCCCCGTCCCAGACCCCTGCTGAGACAATTAAAGGGGTACTGCATTCTCACCGGAACACCAAACCATCTTAAATTCAATCCAATTAGGAGCAACATAAGTAAAGAAAAAGATGCTGGCAGCGTAGATGTCGCTGAGGCAATTTTTCACAGGCAATTATCTTGTTGCCTTGAAGATGGGACAGCGCTATTTGGTGGGATGATAGATCCGTTATATAGTCTTCTTCATATTGTACCTTTTATTTTCTCTTACGCTGTAGATGTGGGGAAAGTCAAGTGCTACTCAGAGGGCATGGTGTTAACCTTTTGAACCGTGTGCAGAACCTGCTCATCGCTTTTGACTGGAACTTTAAAACCACATGGGATGGGCAAGCTTAGCATCGTTAGGAGGGAATATTGTATTGATGGGTTGCATGATAAAACGGTTTGGGGATACAAAACTGCTGAGTTCCAAAAAAACCTGAAATATGTGAGGTCCAAAAAGGTCTAAAATAAAATAAAATGATTTTACTTCCTAGAGATATCCTAGCTTCCCAAACCGGTGAAGACCTTGTGAAGCACATATGGAGAAACCTCTTGAAGACCTAAAGATCTTGTGGAAAACGTTTTGAGACCTTTTGAATACCTTACAAAGACTTTGTGAAGACTTTATGAAAACCTTGTGAAGATCTTGTGGAGAAATGGTGGAGACCTTGTTCTTGAACTGCTTGCTCTTCTACAGATATTAGACTCCTTTTCCTAAGAGGAGTAACAGCATTTTTTTTAAGTGCTCTCACATTCTGCACTCTGAGGGTTAATTCTAAATTCTCAACGCTTCTAAAACTTATTTCTTGACCATTCCAGTCCAGAGAGCACAGCAAATTAATTATTTTCCTGTTGCCCTATCAAATAAAAGTGTTATTTTAGGAGAATAATGTACTTTAACAGTAGACCCTGTGGTGACTGCAGGCTGTTACTGACTATCTAAATGAACTATCCAGGATAATCAATTGGATGTTTGGTCTTTTTTATTATCAGGCTCAAATATTCACACAGTTTTGAAGCAAGAAAATGTTATTTTGCTTCTAATTGAAGAAGGAAATACTTTGTGCTCATAATTCGATCAACAGATGAGATCCAACGTGTTTTTACTGTGACCCATCAAACAAAACCAAAACCTTCCCCGCCCTCCCTACCTCCCTTCCTTCTGTATATCCCCCTTGTGCAGTTATCAGCTATGCCAGGTCCATTGAACGGTTTTTGTGGATTAACACTTACACCTCTTCAGCCAAAGTTTGTGTTGTTATTGTTAATATCAGGGGCAATATGACGCAATTAAGTAATTGAATGATTGATGAGGAGGGACGTAAATTGCGCTTTAGAATTCAGCACGGTGGATAGCGCCACAAACGCACTTTTAGGTTGACTGTGTGTGAGAGAGAGAGAGAGAGAGAGAGAGAGAGAGAGAGAGAGAGAGAGAGAGAGAGAGAGAGAGAGAGAGCATGTATGCGTGTGTGAGTATGTGACACGGGGCTGTGTGTGTGTGTGTGTGTGTGTGTGTGTGTGTGTGTGTGTGTGTGTGTGTGTGTGTGTGTGTGTGTGGTAACTGAAACTCTAATGTGTAATTTCAAATTATACATTTAAGCAGGAATTGCGCTCCGTTGCACCTTCAAGTTAATGGTGTTCACCTTCCGCTGCTCCGTGGTGGTCGTGTAGCTGCAGCTGTGATCCAGCGGTGCCCCCGCGACGCACTGAGACGTCAGCTACCGGTCAGGCAGGCTATGGTAATTTAAAAACCGACAGAGAGGGAGAATCGACCACAAGTCGGGTGTCTGTACCTCAGATAGCGGCACAGTTCCCTCTCATGAACTTGAGAGTGCTCGTGAATTTCAAGGCTACATGGTGGAGCACAGCCTTTCCCCCCCAAAAAAAAAATTCTTCCATGGATGGTTTTTTCAAACGCCTCAACAAAGAGAGGGACAAAGTCCTGATATTCCCCACTTTAAATCATTCAATCGTTGTTGTTGTTGTTGTTTTTTCTATCCCACAACCGCTATACAGTTAACTATTCATTGGAAGAAGTTTAGGTACGGTGGCTTATTTGTCTTAAAATTCTCCGAAACATAACACAATTCAACTTTAGACACAAGTTAATTGCACTAGAAGTAGCCTGCTGCGTAAAGGCTCCGGAGCGGGACAAGGAGAGACTCGCGATGATCGTGTCCAACGTGAGCCTAAGCGGCTGCGCGGGGAGCGACCATGCGGGCGGCGCGCTCTGTGCCGCAGCCGGGGAAGGGCATCTGGAAAACACGAACGCGTACCGGACGACCCTCAGCCCGACCGGGCACCTGGTCGTGGCCGTGTGCCTGGGCTTCATCGGCACGCTGGGACTGTTGAACAACCTGCTGGTCCTCGTGCTGTTCTGCCGCTACAAGATGCTGCGGTCTCCCATCAACATGCTGCTGATGAACATTTCCATCAGCGACCTGCTCGTGTGCTTGCTGGGCACACCGTTCAGCTTTGCGGCCAGCACGCAGGGTCGCTGGCTCATCGGAGTGAACGGATGCGTGTGGTACGGCTTCGCCAACTCCCTGTTCGGTACGATCATAAAGTTGTTGTTTTGTGTGGCTGGTGAGGTTGTTACTATACTGTTATACATTGTGTTATTTTTAGGTTTTTCGCGTTGGTAGGATGCAACATCGTCGTTGCGGTGTTCAGACTTGAAACTGGATTTCCCAAACGCAGTGTGTGCCTGTGTGTGATGAATATGGGGTTTCTTGTAGTTTTCTCTCTTGCTTTAAACATTCCAGGGAAACGGTGTGAACGTGTGCATAATAGCATATTGAAAGTTGTGTTGATTGTTTCATGTCATTATTGATCCAAATCAGTGCATATATGCGGCATTCTTTGTGCCCATACCTTTAACATTTTCAACCGACTTTAAGATTCTTATTCATGCTTATTTAGCCACTGTCTTCTATAGGCATATGCGTTGTGTTTATATGCACGATCTGAGAGGAACATCTGGGTGATATTGGAGACGATGGCTTTCGTATAATGTGCCGTTAGTGAGGAAATCCCCGTGGTGACATAAAGGGAATCACTGCATTAAAACTCCTCACTCGCTCAAGGTGTCCTGACCGACGCTTTTTAGACACGTTGTGCCGATGTGAGCACGACGTATTTCGTTTGCATCTGCCTCCCCGAAACACCGTATGCAGTATTTATATAATAGCATATAGCCTATAGGCTCCTCGGTCGGGTTTTTACCAATCAATGGCATCGCTCCGAACTCTTTAAAGGTGTTCCAACCACGTATGTTTCCCCTGTGGTTTACGTGCTTCGATGAGACCCCCATCCCCCTCACTGTGGTGGCATTAATAGCTTTCTTGGCTTTGCCTTTGTATTTTCTATCTATCTATCTATCTATCTATCTATCTATCTATCTATCTATCTATCTATCTATCTATCTATCTATCTATCTATCTATCTATCTATCTATCTATCTATCTATCTATCTATCTATCTATCTATCTATCTATCTATCTATCTATCTATCTATCTATCTATCTATCTATCTATCTATCTATCTATCTATCTATCTATCTATCTATCTATCTATCTATCTATCTATCTATCTATCTATCTATCTGAAAGCCCTTTAATACACTAGCAGAATGTTGCTGATACTTGATGTCACTTTCAGTTTCACTTTGGTTTCACTTTCTGTTTCACACGGCAGTGGGGGATTTCTGCCTCAAGCCCTTTTAGAAGACCTATGCTCAACTATATTGGCATCCAGATAGGTGTATGTAGTAGTGTATAGTGTGTGTGTGTGCATGCATGGGTGTGTGTGTGTGTGTGTGTGTGTGTGTGTGTGTGTGTTTGTTTGTGTGTGAAAGTGTGTGTGTAGACACAATGGGATAATTAAGGCTTCCACTGGTTAATAATGAATGATTCAAATGATAAATGCATGGTGATAGATGCAGAGATTGATTTAAAGTGATGCTGACAGAGAGAGAGAGAGAGAGAGAGAGAGAGAGAGAATGAGAGAGAGAGAGAGAGAGAGAGGGAGAGAGAGAGAATGCAGATGCAGGTTCCGATTAAGTATTTTTAGTCGTACTGTTAAACAAAGAGCTGTGTGTGTGTGTCTATGTCTCTTAACTCACTCTTTATGACCGGAGGCGCAGCTGGATCATTGCTTGGAAATGGATTTGTGCTTTGAGTGCAGCTCTGTTTTTAAATGACTGCAAGGTCGAGGAAGTACTGATTCAACTTCTTATTGAATACAATTTGCTGTAATGAGACACACCCACAGATGCACAGACACAATCACACACACAGCACGCATACACACACGCACACACACAGAGCACTCGTACAAACACACACACACACACACAGCACGCATACACACACACACAGCACACACACAGAGCATGCACACCCACACCCACACCCACACCCACACCCACACACACACACTCACACATAGTGAGTGTGTGAGAACATTGAGAATGCTAAGTGCACACAACATGCACAAACCTAAACCCAGCTCCCACCGTTTTCTCTCCTATAATGTTTGTAAATGCCTGGCACAACTCTGGAGTCTCCTTACCTGGTTGGCCTGTAAGTAGACTGTTTTGTGCATGTATAAGTGGATGCGTAAGTGCATTGCTACCAGATAAGGTAGCAATCACAAGGACGCTTGGAAAATGATTAATAACATCGATATGTAGTCTCCTGTTCACTGCCCTTTCTTGCTTGCTTGTGTGTGTGTGTGTGTGTGTGTGTGTGTGTGTGTGTGTGTGTGTGTGTGTATTTGTGTGTGTGGGGGGGTATTGGTGGTTTAGGATTGTGTATGTCACTGTTGTCTGGAAGTTACTTATTTCGCTGCAGTGCTTACGGGATTTGTGCGCACACTAAATCATGATAGGAACTTCATTTCCCACAAGGCCATTAATTTCCAACCTTACAGTCATACATTAGAGCAAGAATTATGTATGTGGTGGGCTAGCTCAAAAATACTTAACATAAAGAGAAAAACAGAGAGATACTGGGAGAAGCAGAGAGAGAGAGAAAAAGAGATAGGGAGAAACCGAGAAAAGGTGAGAATAATTTGAAACATTATTAGATCATGACAGGTTTATTTTGGGGGGCAATTAGATTAGGGTGCCATCTTTGATCCTCCTTGGTCGCTGTGGGACATGGTCAGGGTGGTCTGGGCTGGTAGGTGGGTGAGGAATTTTGGGAGGGATGGTAGAGAATGTGTAGGTGTAGTCACACCGATTTTTTCCAAAGCTTGGGTCAAAGTCGGGTGAGTTTGTCCTGTGCTGTGAATTTCCCCAGGAAAACAAGGTGCCATTTTTCGCTTTCTCTGTCTGTCTTATCGCTCCTCTTGAGAATTTACATTTTACATTTACATTTACATTTAAGGGATTTAGCAGATGCTTTTATCCAAAGCGACTAAGTACATTTGTCAGAAGAAAGAGAAGGGGTGCGGACACGCTTATAATTGGAAAAAGGGCTGGGGGAGGTGGAAGGCTGATTGGCCGATGAAAAGACTTTGATGGTCCAGGTGCATAACCTTGTTTTTCCTGCGCATCCCAGATAGGGGAATCTTAATCAAGTGTAAACTAGTTTCATTCTCAAACCACCTGTGGGATAGAAGGATAACCACCACTTGGTCCAGCAGCCTAATCATAATCATAGAGAACAATGAACTTCATCTTTTCTTTTTTCTCCACTGCTTCCCTGGGACATTTGGCAAAGTGCCTGGCATTAGGTTTGGTAAAACAGGTTTGATTGTGATTCGATTATCTTAAGGTGTTCTCATAGACATGGGGGTTTAGCAGTTTACAACACAGCACATATGCATATATCAGAGATGCATCTTAGAGCTGGGAATGCAGGTGGAATAAGCAGTGTTTCTTTTTCATCGTCCATTAACTTATCATGGTAAAATAGGCTAATTTGGTTGAAGCTTTTATCCAAGTGCCAATACTGTGATCGCATGCACTGTTGGCATGTGTGGCCCCAGTGGGAATCAAACCCCTAACCCCTCGAACACCTATAAGCAGCATATCATTTTATTAGTCTTCACTCTCACAATCAGTGAAGTGTTCCCATCGCAATGCCATGTCCCTGTAATGTTCCCATTGCAGCTACCTGAGGTAATGTCCCCATAATGTCTTCATTGCAAATGAACCATTTGCAACAATGCAGTACTATCAGCAGTATTATCTCTTAACTTACCTAGACAGAAACAGTATTTACAAAACTGGAAGTCATGAGACCATGCGTGCTTTTACATCATCATTCTTGCCCCCCCCCCCCCCCCCCCCCAAATAAGATAGATTTGTGTTATTTCTCTCGGCAGAAATGCTTCCATATGGAAGACATTTTGTCCGCCTCTGCTCGGTATAAATGAGCAGAGCCTAAGGTGGTAAAAGCCTTGGGTAGCAACAGAAACACAGTGTGAGGCCCGGGTCTAGAGAAACACAGAGGCCAGCTCCCTGGAGACAACAACTGGTGGCACTTCACAGAGAGAGACATGCCAACTTCCACACAGTGGAGCAGTGCTGGTTTTCACGATCAGCAGCGCATACGCAAGAGTGAGCGTGCACACATACACACACATGCATACACACACACTCACTCTGTGTTCTCTCTCTCTCTCTCTCTCTCTCTCTCTCATATATAGGCATTTAGGCAGATAGATAAAGGGAAAATGGAAAGATATATTGAATACATCTATTTTTAAAAGATGCATGTTTTAATTCAAAAGTGTTGTTCTCACCATGGTCCTTAAATCTCCCCTTCTACTCTTCCACCACTTCACACCTTAACAAGTACAAAGAGAGAGAGAGTGAGAGTGAGTGAGATAGAAAGTGAGATAGAAAGACTTGATGGAAAAAATACATCAACAGATATGAAATGTGCGTAGAAAGGTACCCCAATAAAAACCTGAAGTGACACCCTACCTCCTATATCCAGTGTCCTGCAGGCATCGTGTCACTGACCTGACCTCCCTATCCTCCTTATCTTGCAGGCATCGTGTCTCTGACCTTACCTCCCTCTCCTGCAGGCATCGTGTCTCTGACCTTACCTCCCTCTCCTCCCTCTCCTGCAGGCATCGTGTCTCTGACCTTACCTCCCTCTCCTCCCTCTCCTGCAGGCATCGTGTCTCTGACCTTACCTCCCTCTCCTGCAGGCATCGTGTCTCTGACCTTACCTCCCTCTCCTGCAGGCATAGTGTCTCTGACCTTACCTCCCTCTCCTCCTTCTCCTCCCTCTCTTGCAGGCATCGTGTCTCTGACCTTACCTCCCCCTCCTCCCTCTCCTGCAAGGCATCGTGTCTCTGACCTTACCTCCCTCTCCTGCAGGCATCGTGTCTCTGACCTTACCTCCCTCTCCTCCCTCTCCTGCAGGCATCGTGTCTCTGACCTTACCTCCCTCTCCTCACTCTCCTCCCTCTCTTGCAGGCATCGTGTCTCTGACCTTACCTCCCTCTCCTGCAGGCATCGTGTCTCTGACCTTACCTCCCTCTCCTCCCTCTCCTGCAAGGCATCGTGTCTCTGACCTTACCTCCCTCTCCTGCAGGCATCGTGTCTCTGACCTTACCTCCCTCTCCTGCAGGCATAGTGTCTCTGACCTTACCTCCCTCTCCTCCCTCTCCTGCAAGGCATCGTGTCTCTGACCTTACCTCCCCCTCCTCCCTCTCCTGCAAGGCATCGTGTCTCTGACCTTACCTCCCTCTCCTGCAGGCTTCGTGTCTCTGACCTTACCTCCCTCTCCTCCCTCTCCTGCAGGCATCGTGTCTCTGATCTCGCTGGCCGTGCTCTCCTACGAGCGCTACAGGACCATGATGGGCCCCACCGAGGCCGACGCCTCCAACTACCGCAAGGTGTCCCTGGGCATCAGCCTGTCCTGGGCCTACTCCTTGCTCTGGACCCTGCCGCCCCTCTTCGGCTGGAGCCGATACGGCCCCGAGGGGCCCGGGACCACCTGCTCAGTGGACTGGACGGCCAAGACCACCAACAACATCTCCTACATCATGTGCCTGTTCATGGCCTGCCTGGTGCTCCCCTTCGTGGTCATCGTGTACTGCTATGGCCAGCTGTTCCGCGCCATTAAGCAAGTATGTAAGAAGAGCAAAAAAGTGGGGTGAAAATAGATCTGTGTGATTTTAAGGGACGGTGAAAATAGCAACACAGAACAAAAAACAACAACGTCAAAGGGGGATCTTTGTGGGGGTTTCTTTGTATTCTTCAGTGCCTGGCCAGTGTATTCCTCTATTCATAGTTTTTTAAGATTGGCAACCGTAAAAGTGTCATACAAGCATAGGTTAAAAACAAGACTGGTGGTAGACACGACTGTTGAGACTGCTCATCATCAAGTGTCGCCTGTATGGGGGAACACAGACCTCCATATTGCATCTCACAAAGCCACGGAGCATCGGTGTAGGAGGTAGGAGTAAATTTTTACTATGAACACGAAAAGATTAACGGGAACAAGTACATCAGAATGTTGTGATGGGAGTTGAAACCCAGACTGCCCTGGTGACAGATGACTTGGGATATATGGGGAAAATGGAGCCTGACAAATCATGTAGTTTTTGCCGTGTCATAGGAGAATTGATGACGTTGGCGATGCTAATCTAATAAGAAAGTTTAGCAGAGGTCGACCGGAATGTGAATTATACAAACAAGAAGTGTTGATAAAACGGTGAAACCGTGTCGACTGAAAACCCTAACCCTAACCCAAACCCGCCCAGAAATGTATTATATTGCAGCAGGGATGTATGTATTGTACAACATTATTTTCATACGTTTTACAAAAACTATAACAGAAATGTGCCGTTCTGCTATGTTTTGAACATTAAAAAAAAGACTAAACTATAAATCAAACTAATTTCAAAACACTTTAATACTCAGGACAACATTTGACATTTGTGACAGTTCATTTGTTATTATTTGCATGTTTTACCTATTTTCTTGGCGTATTATATGTAGCTGAAAGTTAAGGCAGCTGCACCTGAAATGTAAGCTATAAACCTTTTAATTGAAAGATTTACAGCATTTCATTTAAACCATAATTACATTTAAAGGATGGGGAAAAGAGTAACATCTAGCTGCAGATCCTCAGAACCGCCTCTCGAGTTTCCCTGAATGGGAGCAAATGAGTGAGTGCACTTTGCAAGAGACT
This sequence comes from Lota lota, assembly GCA_026745465.1. NCBI lineage: Eukaryota > Metazoa > Chordata > Actinopteri > Gadiformes > Lotidae > Lota > Lota lota. Next base: position 573,821 of record JACYXH010000359.1, on the reverse strand, counting down.
TTAAGAAAGCATGCAACATCGGAAAGTCTCGGAATGCGTCCTTGAGTCTTTCCCTGGCTGAGACCATGGCAAAAGGAAATCGAACTTTGATGAACCAAAATCGAACCCTAAACCCTTTAACCATACTCTACCCTCACCCTTAAACCAAACCCTAACCTTAAAGCGGACATCAAACAGCCTAGTTTTGATGAGTATTGTTCAGAACTAAGGCTGTTGGAATGTATTTCGAGAACTTTTTTGATATAAAACGATTACCTGTTGAATTACAATACATTTGTGGTTGGCGATAACGTATGCTTTCGATCATGCTCGCCGCCATATTGCCATTGCGTCACTGACTACATCATGAGGTTGGTTAGTTGAAAAGTCAGCCCAGGAAGACAGCAGTCATGCTACCTACAACTTCTCACATTCAAAGTAAATATGGCCGAAGACCAGGCTGAAAGCTATTTGGAGGAAACAAACAGTGGCTTACGCATTTGAGCCAGTGAGAAGAGAAAGATTACCTCAAACTCACGTTTGTACAGAGGAAAAAGCGGAGCAATCAGTTCCCCTAGGTGCGGAGGGGGTTGGCCACACCACCTGGTGCTCGTGTGGTCGCCGCACTAAAATGCCGACAGCAAGCGATTGATCTGCTGTCAGAAGGCTTGTGTGGACCACTTGCTTGGGGATCTGCCCTGCGTTACCCTGGCCCATATATACCAGATGCTCTGCTGTGAAAGGGACATATTGGAAGTGTGCATGCTCTCCCTTTGCTCTCCTCGTCTGTGCGGAGACCCTGGAGCGGCCCATCGCATCAACAGCATATATTTTAACCTTAGCTGAGGACAGTTATTTCAGCATGTAAAACGGGACATGGTAATGTTTGAAACATCGGTATGAATCTTTTATTAAGTAACTAATTATAGGTGACTTATAGGCAGTAATTACCTCTCTGACGGCACGCATATTCACATATTTAATTGGAATAGTCAAACACAGGGAGCAGCCTCGGACTTCAGCTTGTTGGTCCGGCTAACGACCCTCTCCTCACAACCTCTCTCCAGAGTCACCGTTTACATAGTGCTCACTTCAAACCCTAGCTTTACAGCTAACTGGAGGATTCTCCCGTTTCAGTGCCACTTGCCAACGATGAAGAACCACTTGCCACTTAAGAGGCAAAGCATGAAAGTGGACAATCTTTCCTTGGTTTTTGACTCTGTACAATTCACTGCTGCATCCAGGGGCAATACAAAAGTGAACCCCCATGCATCGCTTTTTAGTTTGGGGTTCCTTATTTTCCATTGAGTCAGCTGTTGTTCACTAATAAACTACTGTAGGACTCAAGCCAACCAACCTCGTGACGTCACACTCTACGCTGGGACAAGATGGCGCTACACTTGTTTGAAAAACGTAGTTTACACTACTTATTATTTTTAATCCAGTTTCACTGACAGTCTTTAACCTTTAAGGAGTTATAGAGTGGGACATTTTCTTGTAAATTATGCTTACTACATCTAGTGTTTCATTTCCACTTTAAAACCATACCTAACCCTAAAATCTAACCCTTGAACCAAACCCTAAACCTCAAACCTCATAGTTTGTTGTACTGAAATACCACTGCGGTGAAGTCTGATATCAAAACATTATCCCCACCAGTTCACAGACCAACTAGTGTACCTACATAGACGTCTGTCCCCAGGGTGGAAGTGATTACTGGTGGAACCATTTACAGGGACACTTTCACATTATGCGCAGTAAACAATGGCTCGGTTCCAAAATAATATCACAGGTAAGTAAAGAGTTTTAAAGAACAAAAAGAGAAAAACTGCTGGTGTGGAAGACCCTTATCATTTCACTTTCTTGTCTTTAACAATAGTCTCCATTTAAAAGATTAACTGCAGCGTTAATTATGTTACAGCTATATAAACCTATAAATCCTCAGCCATATTTCCATAACAATGGCCACGGGAGTGATTACCGTGCACGGCGATTAATGATGTCCTTCTTCACTCGCTCCAGGGGGATTATCCCCCCCCCCCCCCCCCCCTTATCCCTTACCATGTCCTCTGTTTATTGTTTACTCACCATTGGGAAACATTGTTAATGTTCGTATTTATCTTCGCAGCATTTCAAAGTTGCTTGTCGGTGCGTTGTTCTGTAGACACGTCGTATTGGAATCCCTGGTATGATTGCTTGGATGAGGGATGTTTGGGCAGAAGGGAGAGGCGAGGGGGAGATAGGAGTGGGGTGATATAGGGGAGGATAGTGCCTTTCTTTTGTTCTTCATTGCGAGTGAAGTGGGCCGTGGGGTAACTGATGGGCAGCTTTTCACACTCACTCCCGCGATGACTGGCGGCGGGACGGAAATAGTTGTGAGAGGAAACCAAAGGAAAGGTTGCGCTGTCTCTTCAGGGGAATGCACACACACACATAGACACACACACACACATAGACACAAATGCACACACTCATACACCCACAAAGATACACATGCACACACACACATGTAGACACACACACTCATGCAAACAAACACAGACACGCACACACACACACACACACACACACACACAAATGCATACAGACACATACAACACACAGTTACACACACACACACACACACACACACACACGCACATACACACTAACACACACAATGGCATATAAATCAAATGTACACATACACCCAAACACACACACACAGAAAAAGACAAACACTCACAAAATAAACTTCTCACACATGATCAAAGTTTGCAAGGACAAATCCCAGAGCAATCTTTCCAGGATTACAGCTCACTCAAAGCCTAAAAGCTTCCCGCCAGCTCAGATGAACAATGATCTCTTTGAGCCTACATGCCTCTCTCTCTTTGTGTGTGTGTTCCTTCTTTCATGATTTTTTTTGATAAATACTTCCGTGCCTGACACTAACTAACATCTCTTTGTTATATATACATTTTTTATAATCTACATTTTTCATCTCCTTTCTTTACCATCCTTCTCCTCTGTTTTCCGCTGTGTGTGCTTTGCTCATTTGTCACTGCTCTTTTTCTGTTTTTCCCACTCCCCATTTGATAACTTCTTCTTATCTGTGCTTTTCTCCTTGTCTTTTTTATCTGGATGAATCTTTTAGTTTTTTTATCTCCTTTCCTCCCCATCCCCCATCTTTCATTTGACAGAGACACTTTGGGTGGCCGTTAGATGAAAAGACACGTTGAAGGCTCTTTACAGATCCCTTCTCTCTCCTTCCAAATCCTCTGGTTGTTTACACTTTAGGATGTTTGCTTGAGTACCAACCATCTCTCTCTCTATTTGTCCTTCTCATCCCTCTCTCAATCCTTCTCTTCCCTTCTGTTCTGTTCATTGCTTACTTTTCTCACTCTTGTCTCGCTGTTACTCTCATCCATTTCTCTCCTTATCGTCCCTTCTATCTCTGTTACTTTGATCATTCCCTCATTCTTTATTTCCCTCTCTCCCTCCCTTATCCTCACGTTCGTTCTCTCTCTCTCTCTCTCTCTCTCTCTCTCTCTCTCTCTCTCTCTCTCTCTCTCTCTCTCTCTCTCTCTCTCTCTCTCTCTCTCTCTCTCTCTCTCTCTCTCTCTCTCTCTCTCTCTCTCTCATGGACATTTGCCTGCTAACTTATCTTTGCTACTGATGCCAACAGCCAGACCTGACACCCCCCCACCCACTTGATGCAGGTGTAAAGCACCTGGTCTGTAGTTTTCAAGTAATCGTGAAGGGAGGGTGTGTGTGTGAGAGATTGTGTTGGTGGATGTGGGGGGGGGGGGTGGGGGGGGGGGGGGGGGGGGGGGTGGGGGGGGGTAATTTACTCCTGGTGATGAATTCATAGAACACGCGGTTCCAATAATGCCAGCGCAGAGCTGACAGTTGAATTCCCCGATCTAATAAGATGGCACTTCAACATGACCGGGACACATGGGAATGAGCCAATTAATTCCTCATTTATCACCTGCGGTGTGCAAGGCCTGCACCAGTTGGTTGGATGCATCCACCATGCTCACAACAAGTCCGTGGATGTAATATCCTTTATAGACAGACGGGGGGATGGGCCTGACGGACAGACAACACGACAAGGTAAAAGACAGACAGGTAAAGAAATTGTTTCAGTGAAGCAGGCATAAACACAGGAAGGACATTCACAGAACAGACGTCCTTTCGCAAGCATTCTTTACGAAGACGGTAAACTCTAAAAGGACAAACACAGATACCCTTTCCCTGGTGCTACTGTCTGATGTGATGCCGATAGGTAACCGATTGCCAGACGTGGACGATATGGAAAACACCAATTACTGAGCTGCAGTGGACAGGCTGTGGAGGAATGTTCTTGTCTTGTGTCTGGGAGACCATTGACGGGCTCTGTTCCCATTCTGCCATATAGTGGCTGTCCATTACCTCCTCACCTACTTCTGGTTGTGTTGTTTGAATTGCTAAATCGCCAACCTCCCTCCCTGTCTTTTCCAATCTTCTCTCTCTCTCTTTCTCCTTGCAACCCATGACAACATTCTCCTCCTCTCTTTCCCTTTTCCTGAATCAATGCTCCGTACGTTTCCGTACCCATCACCACTTCCAACCCCCGACCCCCACCCTCACGCCCTCTCCCACCACCCTCACCCTCACGCCCTCTCCCACCACCCTCACCCTCACACCGTCTCCTCACTGTCACACCAACGACTCATTCAGCAGATGTAGGGCTGTTGTTCACTTTGCTCTCTCCTCTGTTATTATTCTATGACTCAAAGTCCTCCGCATGATTCTACTCTTCCATTCAATCACCACAGCACCAAAGATTACAGGCCGCCGTGGAAAGCTTAGGCTGGAAGAATTACGCCACATATATCTCTCTGTCTCTCTGATATTTCTCCGTGTGCGTGTCTCTCTCTGTCTGTTTCTCTTTCTGTGTGTGTGTGTAGAATCAAAATTCAAAATCATCTATTGGCATGGGAAACGTAGTTATACATTGCCAAAGCACAAAGGAAAAGATACAACATAATAATAAAAGAAATATTTAAAAAATTTGTAGCACAGAATTAAAGAAATTAAATACAATCGTTAAATACAATATAATAGAGATTTAAATGTGTTCATACCGTGAACAAGTAAGGCAATATTATTTGGTAATGAGGTAATGATCGCGACAGGTTTGAGTTAATCAACACATTAGGCTATAGAATGACCTGTCTTTACCCACATCCGTAAAATATATTGACAGTATATGACACTAAATATTGTTGACCCTTTTACACAATGGTCTCTATCTCTCTCCCTCTCTCTCCTCCTCTCTTTCTCTCACTTGCTAACAGAGTCTCTTGTAAGAGTCTATTAGGAGGATGGTTGCTTCTTGTTCTCCATCTCAATTCGCTCGGTTAGTCTTTGTTTCTGCATGGGCAGAGAAGAGGCTCTCTCTTTCTGTGTCTGTCCCTCTCTCATGCCGGTTGGGCGACAGAGCGCCGCGATCGTGCAGGCGGAGCGGAGAAGCTTTTCACGCTCGTTTGTCTCTGTAGTGATGCCCACCCCTCCCCCCCCATCCTAGAGGTCAGCATGAGGGGATGCGATGGACACAATCGGGCTTGCACTGTAACACTGTAGCTGTGCTTTAATGGGGGGATGGATGGATGGAAGGTGGATGGATGGACAATTGACGGACAGATGGGTTTGGTATCATGGATTGTTGGCCCATTGTAGTGCAATGGTGGAATTGCTCAGTACCCTGTAGTAACCATTAACTTTTGTAAATGCTAGTTTACAGGATGGATGGACAGACTGAAAGACAGCGGTCCATACAGGCTGGGCCTTCATCCCAGGTTGTTCACAAATGACTGGGCAGCCAGCCGCCCGAAGAAAGAACTGGAATGACGGGGTGTAACAGGGAGCCCATGTCATTTGAGCCCGAGTGGCAGTTTGGTGGGGTGAAGTGGCAGAGCTCACCTCTGACTGAGGGGGTCAAAACGCTTTCAGCGACTGCAGCCTGTGCAGCTGACAATACGGGGGGCTTTCAATTGGCTTTCGTCTACACACCTTTTCTCTATGGGCCCATTGTGATGCAGAAAAGGTATACGAAAGCGTCACGATAACGTCAGCATGAATAGTCTCTCCTCTCAGTGATTTTACTTAAAAAAGTATTGTAAGTGTGTCATAGTGAACAGAAGTGAATGAAATGGAATGAAAATTGAGTTACTGTTCACAATGTGATTGCATCTGGCTGGATGGGGAGAGAGAGAGAGAGAGAGAGAGAGAGAGAGAGAGAGAGAGAGAGAGAGAGAGAGAGAGAGAGAGAGAGAGAGAGAGAGAGAGAGAGAGAGAGAGAGAGAGAAAAAACATGGCACAGACGGCATCTCCAATCTCTGTGTGAAGCAGTGATTTCCATAAACATGGTCGTAATAACAGTTGAACACAGTCATTTAGATTTGAATATGTAGACCGGTTACACTTGCACATTGCACACTCACATACACAAACATGCAGATAAATGCATACGCATGCACACACACACACAGACACAAACACCCACACAGTGAACCCAAAATTCATTCTTCATTGACTCCGTTGAGTCCCCAGTTTGTGCCTATTTTCTCACACACTGTCTCGCTCCCTTGACCTCGCTACCTAAGGCTCTTTCTCAAATTTATGCTTTTTTTCTGGCAGTATTAAACTTCTTGTGATTGCCTGAAAAGCTGTAATTGGAGTCAGCCGAGTTGAAGATGAAGTGCTGGAGGCAAGCAATTTGTCTCCTGGGGTCACGAAGCTTTCATGGCTTCGAAAATATGACTGTTACGGAAAGTGTCCCCACGTAGGTGGAGTGTTTGAGTGTGTGTGTGTGTGTGTGTGTGTGTGTGTGTGTGTGTGTGTGTGTGTGTGTGTGTGCCTACAGGTCCCAGAGCACCCGATCCAAGACGAGTTTGAACTTTATAAATGTGTGACTTTAACAACTGTAGTGGCTAGTTCTGTACAAGCTTCGCTCCAGCCCATTGAGGTGATGAGATGAGAGGGCTGTGTCTTTGAGTTTGTATCCTTTCTAAGTTAGGAAAATAGGTCCCGTAGGTCCATTTGACGGTTGGAAGCTAACCAAGATTGTCAGGATTTTTTGTCTCCCTCCCTCTCTCCCTCTCTCTCACACTCTCTCTCTGTCTTGCTCTCTGTCTTATTGTGTCTTTCTCTCTCTTACTATATCGGAAATATTCATGCTCTGGTAAAGCATGGTAAGGGAGTACCCTTACCATGCTTTACCAGAGCATGAATATTTCTGATATTTCTCCTCAATGCAATTTGCCCTGATAAATTGAATAGTATGCTTGTGGTTTTCTGCAGTCTGTTCTCTGTATCCATCTACTGTCCCTTTGCTCATATTTTATAATAACATGCTTCATTTGGTAAACCACCAAATCTCTCAGACTCATATTCAGTTATGAAGTTTGACAATTCAAGTGAAAAGTTGATGTTAGCCCAGAGAGCCCTGTTTCCATTCACTGTAGGAGAGACTGTGTAATTGCATGATGGACTGTTTAATTTCATCCGATGTTGGGCAGATGTCCTCTGACAGACGTGTTAATCCGATTGGAACTCTTCCGTCTTTCATTTCGTTCTATTATAAGCTAACAGAATTAATTGGAAAATGTATGTAATCATTATTTATTTTTTTTGTAAATGACCCTGTTACTGAAGCCCTGAAAGTCAACATAAAAAAAATACAAATATGTACAAAGAAAATACTAAAGTAGGTTCATATAAATCATAGGGTCTGGAGCCTCCCGTGTCTCATAGACCGACACGGCGGCATATAGGATATATAGTATATGTGGTATATATGTGGTCGTATGTCTCCTTTACCGAACAGAGGCAGACGTGATCTGCAATATGTAAATAATGGTTGGTCTTTATAGATCCTTCTATTTTGTGACTTTGCATGTGATTATTGCCATGAACACAGCTCATTATTGTCTATTGGCATTGCCTTTTTATCGACAGAGTTTTCACTGTCACTCTGCTATTCTACATGTTTACTGTGGTCTTTGTGATTATGTGTATGTGTGTGTGTGTGTGTGTGTGTGTGTGTGTGTGTGTGTGTGTGTGTGTGTGTGTGTGTGTGTGTGTGTGTGTGTGTGTGTGTGTGTGTTTGTGTGTGTGTAAGTGCCAAACTGAATATGAAAGGTTGAAAAATGGTCTTTAATTAAATAACTTTATGTCCACTTCCGCCACCTAGTGGGTGCCGGCAGCCACGACCCCACGTGCTCCCTCATTCCCCCTGTTTACACACCGGCCGGCAATCCCCAATCAACACACACTATTTCAGCCATGGATCCCCTAGAAGCCGGCGCTAGTTCGTTGTTTACACTACTGTTAGTATCTTCATTCCCGGCTCTAGAGTGCTTGTCCTTTCCCTCTTCCTGCCCGTAACCCATTCTCTCCCTTTGCTTAGCTGTCCGCCTGATTTCCTGCCCATTGCCTGAACCCTTGCCTGTCTGACCACCCACTGCTTGCCTAGCCCCCGGCTTGTCTGTCACTCACTCACAATAAACTCCACCTGTACCACTCTGCCGTCTCCGCTTCTCTGTGTCGAGCACTTGGGTCCCCTTGCTCTGTTCCACGTAACAGTACGAACTAGCCATCATGGACCCAGCCGACACAGAGGCTCTTCAAGAGGTAATCTCCCGTCAGGGAGCTCTCCTAGGCCAATACGACCAGGCCCTACAGGAGATTGCGTCCAACTTCCAGGAGTTTCCTCAGGTAGTCCGCGAACTCCAGGCTCCGCCGCCCTCCCCCGTCACCCTGGAACTTCAAGCCCCAGTTTATAATCCTCTGACTACCTCCAAGGAGCCGTTCATTCGAGCCCCCGAGCGTTACGAAGGCGACCTGGGGTCCTGTCGAGCGTTCCTGCTACTGTGCTCTCTGGTCTTCGAACTGCAGCCTCTGACCTATCCCAACGGCAGGTCCCGGATCGCTTACTTGATCGGAGCGCTGTGAGGTGAGGCTCTCGCCTGGGCTACAGCCGTGTAGGAACGTGGCTCTGAAATCTGCTCCGCCTACTCCGCATTCACGGAGGAGATGCGGAAGGTCTTCGACCATTCTGTTCGGGCCAGGGAGGCTTCGAGACGCCTGCTGTCCCTACGCTAAGGACCACGAAGCATCGCATTCTTCGCCGTTGAGTTCTGCACCCTCGCGGCGGAGAGCGGCTGGAATGAGGAGGCCTTGCAGGGGGTTTTCCTGAGCTTGGTGACGAGTTGATCTCCCAGGAGGATCCCTCAAACCTTGACCACCTGATTGCCGTTGCCATTCGGGTGGACAAGCGGCTACGCGAGCGCCGCAGAGAGCGGCCTCTTAGTCCGTCCCTGACGCCCCTCCCTGTTCCGCCTGCAGTTTCCCAGCCTCCTCCCTCGAACACCGGTCCTTCCCGTCGCGAACCATCGCTTTCCCCCAAGCCAGAGCCCATGCAGCTTGGACACACCCGCCTTTCCCCTGAGGAGAGAGAACGTCGGATTCTGTCTAAGGTCTGCCTGTTCTGTGGCCAACCTGGTTATTTCGTGTCCACCTGCCCCATTCACCCGGGAAAAGAAAGGACTCGCCAGTAACCCGATGGGTCCTGGCGAATAGCGCCCTCAACCTCTCGGCTTCCCGTCCTCTGCTCAATTCCGTCCTCCTGTGGCGGGATCAGGTCCTACCTCTCACTGGTCTCCGGAGCGGATGAGAGCTTCATCAACCAGCAGGTGGTGCAGCAGTTGGGCATCGACACCACCCCTCTAGACTCCAAAATTGAGGCCCAGGCCCTGAATGGTAAGCTGCTCGCCCGTGTGTAGCGCCGGACAGTCCCAGTCAATCTGTTGATTTCGGAGAATCACCACGAGCCCCTGTCCCTCCACATGATTGACTGTCTTTTTACACCAGTGGTACTGGGGTACCCGTGGTTCAGGACTCACAATCCCCAGATCGACTGGGGATCCGGTAAGGTAACATCTTGGAGTCCGTGCTGCCTTTCCCATTGTCTGCATTCTGCCCAATCTCCCTGTGCCTTGGAGTCCAGGATCGCGTCTGCGTCCCCCGACCTGTCCTCCGTGCCGGAGGAGTACCGCGACTTGGGGTTGGTCTTCAGCAAGTCCCACACCCTGTCCTTGCCTCCTCACCGCCCTTACGACTAGACATAGACCTTCTTCCTGGGGCCACCCTGCCTAGCAGCCACCTCTATAATCTCTCCCGTCCCGAACGAGAGTCCATGGAGGACTACATCCGGGAATCCCTTGCCGCTGGAATCACCCGTCCGTCGTCATCCGTCCGTCGTCATCCCCGGTAGGAGCGGGTTTCTTCTTCATAAGCAAGAAGGACAGCTCCCTCCGCCCTTGCATTGACTACCATGGCCTGAATAACATCACGGTCAAGAACAAGTACCCCCATCAGCTCCGCCTTCGTTCCCCTCCATGGAGCCACGGTGTTCTCCAAATTGGATCTGTGCAACACTTACCACCTGGTCTGCATCCATGAGAAGGATGAGTGGAAGAACGCCTTCAACACCCCCTTGGGTCACTTTGAGTACCTGGTCATTCCCTTTGGACTCACCAACGCCCCCGCGGTCTCCCAAGCCCTGATCAACAATGTCCTCCGGGATATACTAAACCACTCCGTGTTTGTGTACTTGGACGCCATCCTGATCTTCTCTGGGTCGCAGGAGGAGCACAAGTTACACGTGCGGCAGGTTCTTCAGCGTCTGCTCGAGAACAAGCTGTACGTTAAGGCAGAGAAGTGCGAGTTCCATGTCCCGTCCATCTCCTTCCTGGGGTACATCGTTGGCCAGGGGGAGGTGAAGATGGCAAAGTTTCTGTGGTGGCTGAGTGGGCTTCTTCCTCCTCCCGTAAGAAGCTCCAGCAGTTCCTGGGCTTCGCCAACTTTTACCGCTGCTTCATTCGCGGCTACAGCCAAGTCGCTGCACCCCTCACGGCCCTGACCTCCACCAAGAAGCCTTTTGCGTGGACGCCGGAGGCCGAAACCGCCTTCCGGAGCCTCAAGGAGCGGTTCGTGTTGGCGCCCATCCTCGTCCAACCCGATCCCTCTCTCCAGTTCGTGGTGGAGGTCGACGCTTTCGACACTGGGTTAGGGGCGGTGCTCTCTCAGCGCTCCCCCACGAACCACAAGCTGCACCCGTGCACCTTTTTCTCTCGCCGGCTTACCCCGCTGGAGTGAAATTATGACGTGAGAAACCGCGAGCTCCAGTCCGTAAAATTTCCACTGGAGGAGTGGCGTCAATGGCTGGAGGGCACGGAGCAGCCGTTTATCGTAGGGACGAACCACCGTAATCTTTCCTACATCCAGTCCGCCAAGATGCTCAACTCCCGGCAGGCCAGATGGGCCTTGTTTTTCAGTCGCTTCAACTTTACCCTGACCTTCCGACCTGGCTCCCGGAACGTTAAGCCGGGGCGTAACGTTAATGTTACGACCCTGCACGAACCCTGAACCCATCTTGCCGTCCGCCTGCGTCGTCGCTACGCTTGCCTGGGAGGTCGAGTCTACTGTACTCCAGGCTCATCGACAACCACCCGGCGTTTACGGTTCGCCGCCTTCTGGATGTGCGTCATCGCGGCCGGGGGCATCAGTATCTCGTGGATCGGGAGGGCTACGGACCAGAGGAGCGTTCCTGGGTTCCCCGGAGACGCATTCTTGGACTCCTCGCTCATCCGGGACTTCCACCGAAAACACCCGTTCCTGCCCGTAACCTGTTCTCTCCCTTTGCTTAGCTCTCCACCTGATTTCCTGCCCGTTGCCTAACCCTTGCCTGTCTGACCACCCATTGCTTGCCTATTCCCTGGCTTGTCTGTCACTCACTCACAATAAACTCCACCTGTACCACTCCGCCGTCTCCGCCTCTCTGTGTCGAGCACTTGGGTCCCCTCGCGCTGTTCCACGTAACACTTTAATTAGAACGTTGAGCTTCAAATGCCAGATTCTAGAATATCTCCGGAAGAACATTTAAAAGCAAAAACATATTTTGAAAGTCAGTTTATGAATATGCACGGGGAAAAAAAGACAACGGAAGCAACGAAACTGGTTTCTGTAAAAAAAACCTTTTCCTGGGTTTGACTGTTTTCTTTCGTTTTAGACAAATGTATCTTAAAAAGTATGTTTGGTTCATTATTTGTCGCATTTGAATATCGGAAGTTAACAAAATAAAATCCATTGACTAGTAGTAGTTAATAGTAGACTAGTAGTCTGCCTGTCTGACAACCTGTCTGCCTGACTGTCTGTCTGAATGTCTGGTCCATGCTGACCCACTAAGACTTGGCTTAATTGAAGCCTTTTGAGAGTGTGAGAGATTCCTTGTTGTGGCTGAGCCAGCCAGCCCACAAGCCATCTGTCATTACAGCGAGAGCGCATGGCAGTTAGAGCACACGGCAATTAGAGCGCATGACAATTAGAGCGCACGGCAGTTAGAGCGCACGGCAGCGAGAGCGCATGGCGTTCCAGGAGAGCACGTCGACAGGGGTTCCTGTGATGCTGTGATGTAAATGCTGAACATTAGCCACAGCGGCTCCATGACACGTTCCCCCCCCTTCTGAGGCGCACCAAACGCCATCTTGGGTCTACTTTTAGTTGGGCCCCCGCCACCCCCACCCCCAAGCCGTCTTCCTTACCTGAGGACATAAATCTAACAGGCTCTCTAGAGAAATCTGTGTTGAAGAGATGGAGCGATGGAGCCCACCCCAACACATTAACACTGGGATTGGGTTCCACCTGACCTGATTTTTGTGGCGTGGTTGATTTGCAGTCTCCGACCTTCTTGGTCACAGCATACTTATGTCAATCGGCTGAGAGCAACACTGTCTTCGCCCTCAGCTACCCGTCTATTGTTCTATTGTTAGCGCTTTGTTTGTGCACACTTCCAAACGACACAAACGTTCAACTTCATATTGTGTGTTCTAAATTGTCTTCCTCATCTTCCTTCTCCTTCCCATCTTTATTTTCTTTGCTCCTCATTCTTTTTTCACAAGTCCTCATTTTCCTTTTTTTCCTCATCATCCTCCACCTCCCCTATCTTCTCATCCTCTTTCTTCCTCATCATCTCCCTCCTCCTCATCTACCTTCTCCTAACCAATATCCATCCATTTTGTTTTTGACCCCCTGTCTCCTCACTATCAGTCTTTCTCCTCCTGCACTGTTCATCAAACATGTTACCATTTTAATAATGCACCCCCAGCCCATCTTGGTCTGATTGGCCTCTGCCTTCCACTCTCTGTTTCACCAGGTTGCCTCATCCCCCCCATGACTTGAGGCTTGGGCCTGGGACAGCTGGGTGAGGTTGGGAGGTGGGCCCCTCAGACAGCAAGCGGGGTGACCTTTTAGACTGGGAGGGTTGGGTGAATTGGGAGGGGGAGATGGGGGGTCTGGGGGGGTGGGGGTGGAGACAGGTGTTGCGACCAACCAGACTAGGTTTCCTTTGCTGGAGTCTCACAGCTCATTGTGTGCTCATGCATACACATCCTTCACACACACACGCCAACACACATGCATACACAAACGCGCACACACACATTCATGTGTAAAAATGGCTTTGTTATATTAATGACGCTGCTGGGTATTATCTCCATAGTAAAGTGCACCACTGACAGAAAATATATTAAAATTCACTATAATAACCTCTGGATTTGTCCCGTGGGACCCCTGACCAGTTAGTCTTTGGTTGTTCTCAGATCAAATCTTCATGCAGATACTAAATCAGCTTGGTGTTCTAACATCTCCTGGATGGATGACAGCGCCACCGCACCAGGACAGGCCATTGTTAGTATGGCATGAAGAATGTCTGGAGGATGTTTAAAATTCTGCCTTTTCCTATGCCTTAGTGACATCACAAGTGGGTGTCCACCTAGATGTATGCTGAATAGATCAGTCTACTAGCCTAACCAGTGAACTGTAGCAAATGTTGCGTATCTATCCATCCTACATCTGGGTGGACACTCCCACTTGTGATGTCACTAAGGCACAGGAAAATGTATGTTGCTATTAATCGTAACCAGTTCGCCATATGCCCAAACACAATTTTTGCCAGTTAATAAACTATGCAGAGCAAGTTAACCTTTCTTTATTTTCATCAAAATAAACATGTTATATATTGCATTTTACACTAAAATGCATTATTTATAAGTTTCTCTTTCTTGCTCAAGCAAAAAACAGCTATATTTACAAATATAAATGCTTACCTCTATGTACGGTCCAGTCCAGCGCGACAATCAGCCTGTTCTGTATTCCGTGTCCAGGACTCAAAATTAGACAGCATTATGGACCGCGCTTTGATGGAGCTGTTTTTTAGGTATCGCCCTCATGCGTAAACCAGCCAATCACAAGACAGCCCGCCAAAACTGCTCCGTGTGTATTAAAATGTGTATGACACACACACACACACACACACACACACACACACACACACACACACACACACACACACACACACACACACACACACACACACACACGGGTAGCCTACTGGCCATAGGCTAAAAGATGGGACTCTAATATCAGTAGAAATACATTTGGATTTTCCATACCATTTTTAAATACCATTTGACATACAATACACTGTAAAAAAAAAAGTGGGAATAAAAGGTTAAATGAATGCCAGCTGCACCTGCCAAACAAAAACGGCAAAATTAATGTAAAATACCCTTATTCAAATAAAGTGCAAAAACAATACATTTACAGAAATTTTCATTAAAGGTTCTTCTGAAATAATCGGGTTTATTTTACAGATTTTTCCTGGATTCTCACAATCAAAAAAAAGTGATGATACTAAACATTTAGTAGAGAAATACTGTTATTTTTTATGTTATGTTACATGAAATATTACAATTAAACACCTTCAATAAAGTGACAGAAATTAAAGTTCTGCAGAGAAACACCGTTATTTTAAAGATTTTTCCTAAAGTATTATGATCAAACTCCTTCAATAAAGTAATGGCAGTAAAAAAATCTGCAGAGAAACATTATTTTACAGATTTTCCTGAATCTTACGATCAAACACCTTCAATGAAGTGTAAACACATGCTCACGATTGTAAAATAATTGTTAAGGCCATGAAAATAAAAAATAAAAAATTACTATCTAAATACGATATTTAATTATTCAGTTTCTGTAGAATTACAGTACAGTCATTAAATTAAATACAACATTGTATATTAAAACGACTTTACAATTAAGAGAAGAATGTTTCTTCAACTTCTCATAAAATGGGGGTGGTCTGTTGTCTTTTTGGCTTATATTTTCCAATTCAGCTTAATATTGTTTTCCCCAATATTTTGCTAACCCATGGTACCTCTGTAAAGTTCTGATAATATATGTGGACAAATATTACACTGTCTTTTAATTCAGAATCCCAACTATACAGTGTATTAACAAATAAAATCACATACATCAAAACATACAAGAAGTCAATGAATCTGTACCAGAAGTGGCAATGCAACGTAGCGGTTAAAGAACAATCCTCCAAATTGCGTGCAGCTAGGTGAAAGAAAATAGGAAGGACACACTCAAATTCACTGAAAAGTCCTTTAAAAGTAGGATTACATTTCTTACCATTCCTTTATACAAGGTTAAACAGACTTTATTCATATTTTGTACTTTTCGATGTTGGTTTTGTAGTTTTCTTGACGTGCTCTGACTGCCTTGTTAGTATGCTTGTTAACGCAGCCTTTGAAATGTTACAAGGACTGCGGCGACTGCAGATCTTTCAGCGGCTACGATGTTGTTAACAGTGTGTCTCGGAGAACACAGTCAATGAAGGAAAAACTTGTCAGACAAAGTCTTGTTACGCTTCCACTGTGCAATCATAGCGCGTACCCCTGCCAAACACGAGCAAAGGGCTGCTGGTCACCGTGACTACGTACCCACCAGACGATCCAGGATTCCAAACACATTTCCATTTTAGTAGAACAGCAGAGAAAGCAGTGCTGGTGGATTGATGATATGTTGTTTGTGTGGAGTGTTAATAAAATGATTATTACAAAAGTTTGCTTCCCATTGCTGATTTATTGGAAGCGACCGCTATCGGTACGTTGAGGTGATTGCAGGCTGGCGCCAACATATTTCATTTAGGGAAGAATTTTCATTCTCCCTTTTTCTCTCTATCTCACTTTCACTTTCAATCTCTGTCTCTCTCTGTCTGTCTTTTTCCCCTCGCCCAACATGTGCCCATCCTTCAGCATTCATAATTCATCACGCACGGTCATGTCAATCAAATCCTTAGCCTTCCCTATTCATCTCCCTCTCTCTCCCTCTCTCCATCTCCCTGTTTCTTTTCCCTGTACTCTTGTTTCTGTCTTTAACTTACTTTTTGCTTACACTGCCACCTCCCTTACCCTCCACAACCAACGCCATCTCCTCCACCCATCCTTGTAATAGCGGGAGTGTTTGTGTGTGGATGGATCTGTATTTGAGTGGTTGTGTGTGTGTGTGGATGAAGGGATGTGTGTCTGTGTGGATGTGTGGTCGGATGGGCAGATGGATGTGTGTGTACGAATGAATGGATGGGTGTGTGGATGGGTGGATGTGTGTGAATGGATGTGTGTGTATGGATGAAGGGATGTGTGGATGTGTGGTCGGATGGATGTGTGTGTACGAATGAATGGATGTGTGTGTGGATGGGTGGATGTGTGTGGGTGGATGGGTGGATGAATGGATGTGTGTGTGGATGGATGGGTGGATGAATGGATTTGTGTGTCGATGGAGGGATGGGTGGGTGGATGTGTGTGTGGATGAATCGATGTGTGTGTGGATGTGTGTGTGAATGGCCAGAATGAAGGATGGGTGGATGGAAGTTGCAGAAACAGCCTGGGGAAGCAGGAGGGGCTGTCGGCTACCACCTCCTCTCACCTCCTCCAAGGTGATGTTTGTTTCTTCTCTTGATTGAAAGAAAAAGAGACGGAGAGAAAGAGACAATGAGAGTGAAGAGAGGGAGAGAGTGAAACTTTTGTATTGACAGATGTCACATTTTGACACAATGTCAAAATGATTCTGAAAGGAGCAGAGGTTCAGTTAGCATTGTACTTTGTTTATACAATAGTTTCGTTTCTAGGATTTCCCTTACAGCTATGAGTATATCCGATACAACGGTGGATTTACCCATGAACACCTCAGGTCAGGGAGCCGTGCAAACTTATCGAATTCTAACTTCGGGAGGAGCAGTCTGGAGGGGTTGAGTTGTTGCAGGAAGAGAACGGTGGAATCAAGACTTCTCCTTGGGCGAGACTTGGTCCGACACAAAACGAAAACAGACTGGATCAAGCAAAAGGTAAAGAAAAAAGTTGTATTTTTTTGTAGGGATCCTTTCCATAATGTTAAAATATTATCAGAGCCTGTCAGTGGCAAAAACAAGCACTTTAGAGGCCCCAAGGGATTACATTGCAGCCCGTATTCACTCTTTCAGTAGTGGACACTAAAAGAGTACCTCCATCAAGGAAATGTGTGTATTACAATGGTTGAACTTTGATGACTTTGAACAGATTAGATAGCAGGGGGTCTGAGATAAAAGATCTGGCTGACCACCCGACTTAGGGTTCTCATAAACCCTCTGTTGATAGTATTTCATGTGAATGATTGTTTTTCAGACACTTTGAAAACCGTATACTTCTGTGGATCTTGTGTTGTTTTTTAATTTAATATTTTTTTTAAATCAGAAACAGCCTTCCTATTGCAGGATTTAAACACACTCATATGGGTTTCATGGTGACAGACTGCTCAGAGAGCTCAACCCATCAGAGCCGAGTGATTACTGACACCAGATGGTCAAACAATTATGGCCCGCCCCTCTGGAGCCACGTCCCCCTCCCTGCTAAATGGCTGCCATTCCATCAAACTCATTTAAAATGTTCCACTTCAATTTCATTTTCGAACTTCCTACTGTGTGTGATGTAAAGTATAAAACGCAAAGAAAACAAATACACAGATAGCTCTCACTTTTCATCCAACAATATACTTGGAGCCAGACAGCTCGTGTTAGGTGCTGAAAATTAATTAACCTTGAGAGATGCATAGGTATGCACTCACGGGGCCCACCATCCACCGTGTGGATTGTAGAGTGCACCTTACAATGACGTGTTGTAGTTAAGGTAAATAGAGAACCGTTTCACACAATAACAGCCTTCAGAGTGACAGATCCACACACTGGATCAGCAGGTTGACATACACTAGTAGACGTCTTCAGGGAACATCTCCTAGACATCATCAAAGGAACAAAGCGCAGGGGGGACATATTCATCATCAGGCACAGTACTTTTCATGTCAGTCTGAGTTGGGCTGAAACCATAGTCTCTTCTTCAATGGTAATCAGGCGAGTCTGTCTGTCGACCTGTTCAAGCTCGCTGATTCATCATGTCCTGTGTGGTCGTATATTTACCATCTCCATCCCTTTCCTTTTTTTTGATATCGCTAGTCATGAGAAATCTGCTGGGTGTTTGTCGAAAGGTTCTGGGTTCGATCCCCCATGGCTGTCTATTTATTGGGCAGCCATGAGCAAGTTTCTGAATTCACTGCAAGAAAACTAGCATTGAATACATTACTTAATAGTAGGATAGAAAATAATAATTCCAGACTCAAAGTCATCTTAGCTTATTATCTGTGGTGATGGGGATCGTCAACATTTT
Organism: Lota lota; assembly: GCA_026745465.1. Lineage (NCBI taxonomy): Eukaryota > Metazoa > Chordata > Actinopteri > Gadiformes > Lotidae > Lota > Lota lota. Next base: position 555,216 of record JACYXH010000359.1, on the reverse strand, counting down.
GGATTTATGACTAACTTTCGTCTATACACATACATATATCTGTGTCCTCTTAGGAACACCAGGCTTACAAACCCTCATTCATCGTTTACCATCGTACTTAAATGGGTTTGAACTGCTTTAAGGTAAACACCTCAAGTCCAATTCCAGATTCAGGGTTAATTGCTTCTAAAAGACATGAGAGACTCATTATCAGCCTATCTGCTGCGACTTCATCTTCACCAATCTTTAAGTCACCGTTCAATTAGTTTCTCATTATAATGTCTCAAGGTTAGTGACAACAATGAATATTCTCTAATGGTGGCACATAAAGTCCTTTTTGGACTTTTTCCAAGCCTAAAACAGTAAACATTGCCACTGTTTATTCTGTTGCCATAAAATATCTTAATCAGTAAGGACAGTCACTTTTGGCCGCCAGCCGGCTACACTAGCACACAGCCTTTTATATTTTTTTATTAAACCCTGATTCAGTCCTCACCATTAAGTACCTGTTGCTCCTTTTAATGTAGCTTCTATTCAGTTTTTATGTAAATGTGAGCTGTCCAAAAAGTAGACAATAAAGTATTTTCTATGTATATTTCTATCAAAGCCACATTTGATGGTTATCCAAAATTATGGGCATAGATTTGTTTATTGTTCACAACAAAGATTTGTCATCCCGGATCAATTAACCGTTGTGTAGCAGTAACAAAACCATTTGTCTTTATTTGTCCTAGTAGTCAAGTCAAATTGATTTCTACTTCTCTATATCATAGTTACTGGTCTCAAAGGACTTCACAAACCCACACTAGATTATACATCTTAACCGTCTAGCCCTCTATAGGGTTAATAGGCAAAACAACTCACCAAAGTCCAGCAAGCAAGTTATAAAACCACAGGAAAGAAGACACCAAAAGAGGCCGCTTCTTCTAGGGATAGATATGAACAATATATGTTGTTATTTTTTTTTAACTCTATACTATATCCCAGACATGGGCAACATTCGGCCCCAGGGCTGGATCTGGCCCACAACGCAGTGTTTCTCACACATAGACTTTACTTGGGCTGGCCGCCCAGGTATATAAATGGCCACAAAAGTATATTTGGCGAGCCATTTTACCATAAAAGAAAAAACGTACTATTTTGTTACTATTTAAAATGGGTGAAATCATGTTGAACTGCAGAGCTGCTGGCCACACATTGATTAGCTCTCTCTCGCTCGCTCTCCAACACTCTGACAACGGATCGACTGTGAATAGCCCCTCCTCTCTGTGCCCTCACTAAATCAAAACATGATCATGAAGGATTGTTGTTGCCTTTTCCCCGCAGAGAAGACAGCTGGCCTAAATTCTTGAATATAATCAATGCGGAGTTCACAAATAAGTGAAAGGGATGCAAGAAATATCCCAAAACTCTTAGAATTTCTGAATTCAGCATGTCTGAGTACACTCCACAGAAACATTGCATAGTCAGTCTACACATGTTTACACACACCATATTTGTGAATGCTGATCGGAAAATGTGACATCCAATTACAAAGGCAGCCTCTCAGACACTCCAGCGTTTACTTTTGTGGTGTCCAGTCCTGAGTGTGTTGGAGACGTTCCAACGCCAGGCCTGTCAGTAAGGAATGCACTCGAAGAGTGCCTAATACCTACACTTAGTCACACTTGACTTGTTGTGACTGCGTTGATGGTGCCACACACACACACACACACACACACACACACACACACACACACACACACACACACACACACACACACACACACACACACACACACACACACACACACACACAGAAGAGGCAGAGAGAGAGATAAGGGGGTGAGAGATGTATCTTTATGTTGAACTATAACATGGGAGATGTTCTCCCGACGGACCTGTGAAGTTTCCCCTCTTAATGTTTTAGTCATGTTGTTTATCCATAAAATCTACAGTCACATGTTTTTCATGTGTGTCTGCGCGTTTGTGTGTGTGTGTGTGTGTGTGAACGTGGTTGTGAGTGTGTGTGTTGACATGGTTTTGTGTGTGTGTGTGTGTCTGCATGTCTGTGCAGTAACGTTGTGTGTGCATTTATGTGTGCCTGCATGGTTTCTGTGCATTTCTGTCTGCAAATACAGCTACTATATTTATGCGTATGCAGAAACACTGCAATGCATATCTGTGCCCCCAGAGGTCTCGAGCATGCAAGTGTTTGTTTGCTATGTGCATTGGTGTTGGATGTGTTAGATAGATTAGATAATGTTTTTGTGTTAGTATGCATATAGGGCTACAAATGTACGTACTCTGGTATATGTTCATTTGGTATTGTGGCATCGACGACACATTAGAGAGCGGCAAGGCTGCTCTCTAACTCTTTTTTCAAACTTTTTTCAAACCTTTTGTCGCCTGTTCTCTGGTTCTGCTCCAGTGTTTGTGCTGTGATGATTTTCTCTGTCTCATTCTTCAACATTCTTTTTCTCTTTCTGACTCTCACTCTCTCCTTTTTCAATTCCTCTGTCACTCCTGGTAACCACTGCAACCAATACTTGTTTCCTTCATTTTATCACATTTTATTTCTGACAGATCCCGTCTGATCTCTTCCGACCAGTCAGGTCTTCATAACAAAGGATCACTGTAATAAAAAAGTATATCTATACAGCTCACTTAGAAAATACTTCGACATAGCTCACCAAAAGGTATGTTATCTCGTAGTGTATATCTTCTCAAAATCCCTGACAGCACATTTCTCATTGGAGCGTGTCGCTGGATTGATTAAAAGCTGAACAAACGGCAGCTCACGGTCTATCAAAGCTGTTCCCGACCAGTGGAGCATGAGGAGCATGTGAAACATCAGCTTATAGAATGTGTCTTTGTTGTTGGCTGGAAAATGTATCTGAAATAAAGCCTTTCCCACTGCTTTCACTCCCCCCATCCCATCCGCTTTCACCTACCCCCTGTCGATGTCGATGTCAACGCCACAACCCACCAACTTTCCACCCCCCCATTATGCCCCTCTCCACCAACCACTCCTTCACCCCCTTCTCCACCAACCACCCTCATCCCTCCATCACCATCCACCTTCTCCACCAATCAACCCCACCCATCGCCCTTCACTACCTACCCACCCACCCACCCACCCACCCACCCACCCACGTTTGCCTGCTGGACATCCCCACCACCACCCAACCAACCAACCTCTCCATCCCTCCCCACCCCCCATGCAGGTGAGCGGCATCCACACAACAATGAGCCGCAAGCGAGAGCTACGTGTGCTGCTGATGGTGGTGATCATGGTGGTGTGCTACCTGCTGTGCTGGCTGCCCTACGGCATCATGGCCCTGCTGTCCACCTTCGGAAGCCCAGGCCTGGTCACGCCCGAGGCTAGCATCGTCCCCTCGCTGCTGGCCAAGACCAGCACCTTCATCAACCCCATCATCTACATCTTCATGAACAAGCAGGTAAGGGAGGTCTAACGGTGTGTCTTAAGGTTTTTTTTGTCTTTGATTCTCATCCTCCTTTCATTCCTTGCTCCTCCACTAGAAGGGGGAGCAGAGGAGAGGTGCAGGTTCTTGCGTCACTTCCTTTTCCCATGAAGATGGGTTGCAAGGAGTTGTGTCGCAGTAATGCTCGTTTCCGTCGTAAAGTGATATGATGACATGGTCATTCAAATGACAGGTTGAATCATACCTCTGTTGGATAGTTGGCGTAGGTACTCCATGGGTCTCTAAGTCACCTGCTTAACCCACAGAGGCAGCTACGGTAACTTACACACCCCTCTCCAAAAATGTAACTCCAAGTCAGGTGGTGACAGAAATTGTTCTACGTTTACCAGTGAATTTATGATAGACTAATTGAGGAGGATCACATACACACAAGTCAATTCGTGCAACACAGCATCTTCACATTTTAAACAACCCCAAATGTCAGCGGACTACTCTCAGAGGTTCTCAAAAACAGCCTACCTATTGTGTCTACTCCATGCAGAGATATAATCCAACCTAGGTACATGCTTGTGGGAGTGTGTGTGGATGATGTCTGGTTTAAGCAGCCTCACATGGCCGAGTCTGATTAGACTCTGTGGGGCTGGGAGAGGCTGCACACCTGTTGCACATTGAGCAATCAATGTGCACAGGTTGAGACACACACTCAGGAGATATCCTGCATGGCAGCAGAGCACCCTCGCCATGTTCATTAACTACAACTTTAACAATAAACCGGATTAAACATCACCACCCTGCGTCCTTTATGTTTGGAGGAGCCCAGAAAAGGTGGAGTGTGGCAGCCACCTAGGTGGCGTGTAGTGACAGATTTTGCTACAATGCTGTACCTAGGTTGTATTTCCTTTTTGACAGTTCATCCTGTGTGAAATACTCAAATGATTTGCCTTGTTTTTCAATTTCCGAGGGCATTGCCCCCGAACATTTAAATCACTGGACTGTCCCGTCTAGATCCTTAACTCGAATTAATCTGAATGAAATGCGTACGCTGCTGTGGTTTTTGTATTGTAAAAACAAGAGGTAAACAAACCATGGCAGTAATAATAGACAAGGTCTATTAATTTGCTGTGCGACCACCGCCAGACACACCCAGCAACAGAGAGGAAAAAGAAGACAGTGCTTTTGTCCCTCTCTCTCCTTTTCTATTTAGATTTCTTCAGATCAGGGTGCATTAATTTAATAGCTGCCAAAGAAAGAGGGTGGAGCCTTAATTGTTTGACGGCTCCCGTGATTTATATGCGAGGGACCTTGTTTGAACCCTCAGTAGTGACTGCAGCTGCTATTGCAAGTTGCAAGGGAACAACAGTAAAACAAGGGAAGAAAAGCAGTGATTGTGTATTTGCTGCCAGCCAGAAAGGTTCTGGGTTTGATTCAAAATGTCTAAAGCCTGTAAACTGTAGACAATGACATCCTGAAGCATGATTCCTATCCTATACCTGCTCCAATGATATTTGAATTGACTTTCACTTTGGAATAAATAGTCTCCTAAATGACAACAGAAATGTATACATAGTAAATGGCTGAATAATAAACTTACAGTACCAGCCAAGTAACTTCAGGAAGGGCAAAGAGCAGGGATGGAACGGTTCAAGTAAAAAATCCAAACCGCTCAGTTCGCTGGTCATTGTTTGGGCCATGTATATTTTGTTCGGTTCATTCGGTTCCAAATAAGTTTTGTGACGTAATTAAGGTACTCAGTGATACTTCTCAGTCTCGGATGACGTAGTTGCTGTCCTGGCAGGGCTGAAGACTACAATTTTCTACTAACCTTTTCATTTGGTGGCACCCTAACAAATTTGGTGGCACCTGTTTTTTCGCCGCTTTGTCACAGTATTGGCATGTCCTTTGTCACAATAATTGTAAAATGTTTTTATCGCATAGGTGGTCCTTTTTTTTCCACCACCAGCGCTTAGACATCTCCTTCCTCATGAACCAACTGTTCGTGCTCCTCCTTCTATATAAAAAACCTCTACCTAGTAATAATAACAGGCTGCTAAGGTGATAGAAAGATACAATCTTTCTTTCTCACTATGGCGTTCCATCATAGTGCATTTCTTTGTTTTGTAAATGTTACATGGTGGTTTAGCATCACTATTACATTATTTGGGGAGAACCCTATAATATATATATATATATATATGCACTTCTATATTTGCCTACACACATGCGGTTTCTTTGGTTTACTGACACAAGTAACATCGTGTTTTGTTAGTCTCTAGTCACTCATGAAACATTTGTTGTTTGTTTTTGTATATATATACACTGCTCAAAAAAATAAAGGGAACACTTAAACAACACAATGTAACTCCAAGTCAATCACACTTCTGTGAAATCAAACTGTCCACTTAGGAAGCAACACTGATTGACAATAAATTTCACATGCTATTGTGCAAATGGAATAGACAACAGGTGGAAATTATAGGCAATTAGCAAGACACCCCCAATAAAGGAGTGGTTCTGCAGGTGGTGACTACAGACAGCTTCTCAGTTCCTATGCTTCCTGGCTGATGTTTTGGTCACTTTTGAATGCTGGCGGTGCTTTCACTCTAGTGGTAGCATGAGACGGAGTCTACAACCCACACAAGTGGCTCAGGTAGTGCAGCTCATGCAGGATGGCACATCAATGCGAGCTGTGAAGGTTTGCTGTGTCTGTCAGCGTAGTGTCCAGAGCATTAGAGAAGAGAGAGAACAAGAGAACATTAAAATGCCATATGCATATTTTCACTTCAAATTAAGTTTCACTTAGGTCTAGACCGAATTAATGTTTATTGTTAAGCATGCACTCCAACCATCATGCAGAGACAATGTATTTTCATGATTCTGATTGTCATGCCCATTTTAGAGCTGATGCATCAGTGAGGTAATGGCATCCATTACATTTTATTCATTATCATCTGGTTGCTGTCTACAGAGCATTGTAACCGGGAATGCAAATCAGTAACAAAGAACAGAATGAGACACACAGACGCAATGGCATTTGTGATGTCATTTTTCCTTTACAATGTGTACATGATTCCTTAGCAAGCAGTTAGGGCTTAGACACAGCATCTAAAATGTTGAGACTGACAGTGAAAGAGCACAAGTCTAGCAATCTTTTTGTTGATGCCACCCAACCAAGGCCAAAACAACAACAACCAGAGCGGGTAGTCAATGAAAATTAGGTTCAATTTCAAAGACCCAAAGTTAATATGGTTGAGTTCATTGTTCAAATAATGAAAACTGTTTACTATTTCAACATAACAAAAATAAGTTATAATGAAAGATAAGATATACATATATGTTTGATTACAACAGAAGTTTGTAATCATATTTTCCTTTCAGGAAACCTGTCAGGAAAAAGGTGAGCTTTTTATTAAAATGTGTTCTCCTATAGTCACTGGTAATCTTCCCCCATCTCACATCTCACACGTTCTCCTCAACAAATAAAAGAAAACGCTGCATAAGGAAAATGTTCACAATGTTCATGCTCCATCAAGTTGAAATTCTATAGCGTACAGAAGGAACACGATTTAAAACTATTAGGAAAAACTGAAGTTTAACCCGTACAGTTTGTGTGTTGTATCTACAAGATTGCCATAGATTGTATTTTCATAAGCTCTTATACAGAATCCTTTGTGTGCCTTGTCGTGTTGAGTATAGCTTATGTGTGATGGTCGCTACTGTGGGATTTACCAATGGAAAGTAACTAACAGGAAAATATTACACAAAAACACAAACACTCTGTTTCGGGGGTGGGATATTGTGTTTGAAAGGATCACACCATGTCATAGTCTGTTTTACTACTACATTGAGGACACCCACAGACAGACCAAAGAATCACTCAGACATAACCCAGTGATTGCAGCACAATATAATAAAACTTAGTGCATCACTGATGACCCAGTGAGCAGTCCTAACATTTCCTCCTCGCCGGCAGGATTTCAACCATGGAATTTTGTGGCCAGGGCATGAATGTGTTCAGGCAGGGAGGCATGAGGCTGAGCAGGCCAAGGCGGGAAGGCCAAGGACTGTCTGGGGCCTGTGTAGGGGCCTCCCGCCATGCTGAGGGTATGGCTCGGGATGTGTCACAAGCTGTGTGTGGCGGAGCAGGCACCTTTCGGAAGCAGTGAGTGCCGTCGTTGAGAAGGTAGTTGGCTGGGTTCCAGCTGATGGGTGACTTGGACTTTTTTTTGCTCACATTTATAGAATGTTTTTCAAATTGGAGATTTAAAATACGCTGTGAAGGTAAATACACAAGTGGGAAGTTTTCCCTAGCTATATATAATTCACAAGCCGAATGCAGCCTATTACCCAAGCACTGTCCCCTCTCCCCTCCCTCATCCTGCATTGGAACGGTGAGTGCAGCATGTGAACCGCCGTGCAGTCCGGCTGTTCAGACGATTATTAAAATATCGGCACAGCCCTAGCATCCACTAGCTCAATGAAGCCAGCTTCCAGCAGCTGCTGCTCGGCTGAGACCCAATCACGGAGAGACAGCAGGATGGGGCGCAGTGGCTTGATGACAGGGTAAACGGAAGGGTTGTGGTGAGGCTGGTGGGCGACGGCAGAGAGGAAGCCCAGACCTTCACTCAGTGATGGCCACTTTTGCTGCCATGGCGTGGTGACAGTCAGGATTGACTGTCACATTGTTGGTGTGTTAAATCAACTGGATCGTCTAGAATGCGCACAAGCTAGCCAGCACCTGCAGGTTAGCCTGTACTGGTGCACAGACTCACCTGGCAGATGGTCGCTGACAGAATAGAATCGCCGTAGGTGAGCACTTTGTGGAGCAGCAGATTGAGTCCCACTGCTGTGTCCAAGCTGATGTCGGTGCTGTTACCTAGTGTCCAGAGCACACACTGACCGTCTGCACCCAAGTAGTGCTGCAACAGTGCCTTCTTCACTGGTTAGCCCCAATGCTATGAGGTAGGTTTCGAAGGAATGTAATCAGGGAGTCAATGCAATGCCAGGAAGGGGGCAGGTGGTGGTAGAGAAATATCACCCATTCTATTGTGTTTGAAAGGATAACACCATGACACTCACTATGCCTGTTTTACTACCGCATACAAAGCACCCACAGACCAAGACATTACTCAGGCATAACACAATGATTGCAGCCCAATAGAAAAAGGCTATGCATCACTTATAACCCAGTGTGCAGATAAAACAGGAAGGGGGGGGGGGGGGGGGTGTCAAGCTTGCCCCTCCTATGTCACATTGATGTAGACCAGCTGTGCCCAGAACCGGCTGACCCCAAACGATCACTTTTGACCCGTTTGCCGCCACCACCAATGCGGCTGTCACCATCCACATGCCTGAGGTAAAGCAGTGGAGAGAGAGAGAGAGAGAGAGAGAGAAAAAGAAAGAGAGACCGAATGCCCTGTATGTCATTTTCAGTCTTCAATTCCTCCCAGCCCGTCGCTATGGAAACTGTGAGTTGAGGCGAGTTGAAGACTAAAAATGCTGTACAGATACAAGTAGCAGCTGGTGGTGTCGTTGCGTTGGTCCGCCGGTCCGGTCCGCCGGAGATGTATGGTTAATGGTAAGTGAGGTTGCAAAATGCATTCCATTGTTGTCCACATTTCTCCCATAGGAAGCAACATCAAGAGCTGCCTGAACAAACAGGAATATGCTGAATACGTTAAAACAAAAGAAAATGTTGAAGGGTGGGGAACAAAAAAATGCAAACATTATATACTATTAAGTACAAACTGCAAAGTATAAACTACAACCTATGAACTCCAAAACATAAACTACTAACCATTTGTCTTCTTTAACAGCTTTCAAAATTGTATAATTGCTCGTTGCTTCAGGCCTCGGCTTCTCTAATTTACAACTCCATATTGCATACGTTTTGGCAGAGGAAGTCATTTTGCATAATTCAGCTTGACTGCTGCAATATGCAAAATATCTTTCTCTAGCTATAGCATTGGAGCAAAATGCTCTTCATGTTGAAATGAACAGCGTACATCAAGGGCATTGCACTACAAACATTTAATAACATGCTTTATAGTGTATCTAGTCTGTCTTAGTCAACAACTAAAATCATAATAACTAAAGACATTTTCTTTTTCTCAATGAAAACCAGTAGTTTAATTGGTGCCCAAATAATGGCAACATATTTCTGTTACGGTTTAGGGTAAGGTGTGGATCCAAGTGCGGTGCAAATGAAGAAGCAGCAGGCAGCGATGCGTGTGTAAATAAAATAACTTCTTTACTGAAGTAACTGGCGGACGCATTACAAAAAACACGGACTTTCCAGGAGAAAATTAAGTGGAGAAACCAGTCTAAAAACCGCTATTAGTAATAGGCACAACAGAGAACCACGTTCTCGCAAAATTCAATAGCACAAACATTTGTGAAGATTCACTAGGGAGTGAGGGGAGCAGAGGGAATAAATACACATGACAATTAAACACAGGTGCAGATGATCAGTTCATGAGTGTACGGTGTCCGGTAAGGATACCACAGTGCGTGGCTGAAGTAGAGCGTCTAGAAGTCACTGCAGTCCCGCTGCGTAACATATTTCCTTGACTCTCAAAAGTCTCAGTGAGCCTACCTGAGGAACTAAACAACTCACATAAACTTCGCTTTTGCCAAGTCAATTTCTCCCAAAGGAGAGATTATTCAATTATTGCCAAAGTTCCTCTGAGATGAAATATGATTATGTTACGCAGGGCAATGTTCTTGGAGACCATGTTATTACACTGAGACATTTTTCATTTTTTTTTGCTCTGGGGGGTTTGTTTGATTATGAAGCAAACTTTGCTTCAAAATGAAGCAAAGAGTTAGTAAAAAAAAAAGCATCTCCCGGATTTATTGAAATACTGTCAATTATAAAGGTTGTTGAATGTCTAATTTCATTGAGCAATTGTGTAGGAAAAGAAGTATGCATTACTCCAATGAAAAAAACACTCCTTTGCAAAGAATATAACTAAAGAAAACATGGTTTTGCAGGTGTACAGAAAAGATACACAATTCAACCCAGTCTTAAATATTCATGACATTTGACCCTCCACGTCCTGCCATTATCCATTGCCCATGGCACATCGCTCCAAGCTGGATGCAAACATCAAAACTCTCCTTGACAGCTCTTCCATGACCCCTCACAGCCGCATCCAGCCCTCCTCTACATAATAGCTTTTAAGGATCTGCTTATTCTCTGCTTCCATCTCCTTGTCACACCCCATCCATTTGTCTGTCAGTCTCCCCACCTCTTTATTGTCCCAAGGTGCCATGCCTGCTACAGCGCGGCTCAACAAACTTTCCCCCTCTGCATATGAGTTGCACTTGCTGTCGTTCTCTCTCTCTGCAACTCATCATCGCTGCATCTCTGTCTACGCCTCCCTCTACCTTACTCCATACATTCTCCTGCTCTCACCCTCCCTCGCTTATGTCCCTCTATCCATCAATCTTCATCTTGACTGTGTTGCTAGGCTTGAGTTGGGGAGTTGTTTTACTGCTTGAGCCCGTCTTACACCTCCCCACTGCAGGGTGCTGTGGAAAGCCTTGTTACTCCACTGCTTACTTATCTATGTATCTATGTATCTATGTATATATCTATACATCTATCTTTCCATCTATAAATCTGTCTGAGAACGTGAACCCTGTTAAAGTGAATTGTTAAAGAGATGTGTTTAATATTCCCCCCCCCCCCCCCCCCCCCCCCCCCCCCCCCTTATCAAAGGCCAGGCCAGGAGACAATTGGCGTGGACTCGTCATGCAGGTATTTGCATCTCTTGAGAAAATGTAGTAGACTATAAGTATACATGAAAATTCAGGAGTATACTAAGTACACTACGTTTAATCAAGGGACGGCACTTCAGAGGGAAAACGTGTGTGCGCTGCCGCGTACATGCATCTCCACCTCCTCGTTTTTTTTTCTCTGTGTGTTTAGTTGGCGTAAAAATGCTTGGGATTTAAACCACAGCCGAATGCCCTCAATGCACCGCCGACCCCTCAGGCGCCCTGCGACATCAATTATTCAGCATGTGTCTGTCCGTCTATCAAGATAGGATACCTGCTCTTGGAGCTGGTGGCAAACTCAGGGAGTGTGGTACAGAATCTGAGAGGCTCGGGGTAAGAAAAGAAAAGAAAAGAAACCTGGCCATCTACATGGTACACACATCCAGGCGGATTTGCGTATCCGTTTCATGGCGTGGTGTGAAGTAAATGCAGCAGGCCATTCACTATTTATTGGGTTCTATGGGGTTACCTTCTCCTTCCTCCTTGTCTGAGGGCACCTGTCTGCTTGTATTTGGGGGGGCGGGGGGGGGGGGGGGGGGAACTCTGCTCTGTGTTTGATTATCTAGGAAATAGTTATTATTGTTAACTATATGGGGATACAATTTGTGTTATTCAAGGACACAGTATCTCTGGTGATATGTTTCAAATCCAAGATCACCTAAATATGCCGATTATTTTATGAGAATAGCCTCTGATCGAAGAACACTTTGAAAGGACTTTGAGTGCAAAATGTGTGCATGTCAGATATAGGCACTGAAAGGAAGGAAATATACACACACAAACAGACAACGAACACACATGCAATCACACGCATACAGACGCACACAAACACACACACAGATGCACACAAACACACTCAGATGCACACACACACACACACACACACACACACACACGCAAACCCACTAACACACACTTGCAAAACACACACCCACATACATTCTCAAACACACACGCGCAAACACAAACACACACCCCAAACCATCACAGCACAACACAGAATCAAGCCAGTCTAAGCCTTGATAGGTCTGCGCTATAAAAAATATATATAATATCATTGTATGGTAATCATTGTACATCTCCCATCTCCCCCTCTAACGATGGTGGTGGATAAAGTAAAAGACAAGTGACATAAAAGTTAAACATTGAATATAATTTGGTTAACATGGAAATAATGAGGGGCTCCAGCTGTGTTGTATATGGAGGGGAGCTAGTGCTGCAGACTGGAGGATGGAGAGAGAGAGAGAGAGAGAGAGAGAGAGAGAGAGAATTATTTGTCCCCGTCAGGAAACTGATTTGCAGCATAATCACAAGATATTCTTTCACTCTTTTTCTTTTTCACTCATACACATACTATACTTCACCCCTTGCAGTAATTACAGTGTAGAAAATTTTATAAAAAGAACAAGCTATGATTGTGAATCATTAACCACATGCATAATGAGAAAGAGACTCAACAAGAGAGAGAGAATGGAGAGATTTAGATAAAGAAAGAGGGTGAGAGATGTGAAGAAGCTAGAGGGTGAGAAAGGGAGAGAAAATTAGGGTTAACTAAGAGATACAGAAATAGGCCACATTATATGGCAATTTAATAACCCCATTGAAGTGTCTTTTTTTTTAAGACCTACATGAGTTAATGTTGTTTTAATCTGAAACTAAGATACTCCGGTGGAGTAAGTTTCCTTTGTACATGGGTACATTATGTACATGGGTCTTGGCCCAACAATGCGGTTGGAGGGTTCAATGAGGATGAGTCGTTTGTTTACAAAGAATCCAGCAGATTTATTCTCACATACATGTCAGTAAATCAATCAATCCCACATAACGGCGCTCTAGCCTGCTATCAACCTACTAGTCAAAATGGTAGATGGGCCAGCCTTATAAAAACACACCGTAAAGGACCTAGACTGAACCATTTGACAGGTAAACCAGCTAAACAAACTAAATATGTCCAGATAATAATGCTAATATTAACATATATATATATATAAATTAACAAACGAATTCCATAAACAATCCGATTTAGTCACGTTGCAGGGAAAATAAATAAACAATACAGAGTACAATATTTGAACCCCCTTCATCACCATGCACCTCTCCTGTCCTTTCTAATATTTCCATCCCGGAATTTTCAAAATGGTCAACAGACCCCGGGAATTCTTTGACCGAACACCTTGAGAGTTGGAGACACGACAGTAAGTAAACAATTGATAAACGCTGTATTGACAACATTTTTGATTACTCATATTGATATTGTATCCCCATGTATATATATCAATACTAATTGCATTGTGTGAGAGCCAATTAATATTGCAGTTCTTTACAGGGAATGTGACTTCCCGACTCTGCAAAACACCAACAAACCACTAAACAGAATAATATTATCTTGTGTCCTTATTGGGAAAATAATAATAATGTGTTGTGAATACAATCATAACTGTAAATGAATATAACTAATCATAAATTAACTACATGGCATTGGTAATGGAGTGCACCTCCATTACAGGTGTGTGTGTGTTCATCTCTATGTGTGTGTCTTTTTCCGTACATGGGTCTATACGTGTGTTCCTGTGTGTTTGTTTGTTTGTTTGTTTGTTTGTTTGTGTGTCTGTGTCTGTCTTCTGGTGTAAATGTATGTAATCTTATATGCATTGGTTTGTGTGTGTGTGTGTGTGTGTGTGTTCTTGAGTGTGCATATGTGTGTGTGCCTGCATACTGTATGTATCTGTGTCTGGTGTGTGTGTGCCCCAGTTCTACAGATGTTTCCAGGCGCTGCTGCGCTGTGAGAACCCCCAGCGAGGGTCCAGCATCAAAAGCTCCTCCAAGGTGGTCACCAAGGCAATGAGGGCCGGCGCGGTCGCCGCGGGCAACGGTGCAGGCAACGACACTGGGGTCACGGAGGGCAATGACGCACATGACAACAACATGGCCGTCATGGTGGCCTCCCTGGACCAGCCGCTCGAAGGTGACCTGCCTGACGACCCCGTGGAACCCAGTATCAACAGCCCACGACTCGCACCCCTTCCTCCTCCTCCTCAGACCACCTAGAGCTGTGTCACCAGTAGCCAACTATGATGGCTGATGACCCCATCCCCCCGCCCCCCCAACCAAGCACACACACACACACACACACAAGCCCCCAGCCCCATCGCACCTCAACCCCTCCAAGCACAGACACTCACACCCCCAGCCGGACGTCCAACCCCCACAACCCCAAACACCGGAGGTTAGCGTTGAAGAGAGAGGACTGTGTGGTGGATGGTTGGCACAGAGGAAAGGTGGTGTGGGATTGAGAACACAGAGAAAGCAGCAGCCAGGCCAACCGATCGTACTCGGATGCTGCTCTGTTGCATCAGCTTTGCATCCATTAACGGGGGGGGGGGGGGGGGGATGCACGGACGCTGGATAGCAGTTTGTCTGTCTTGGTGGAGAGAAAGACTGCGGTTTAGCAGCAAGGGAATGCACAGGTATGTTCTTTTTCGCACTAAGGTGGAAACCACAAATATAATACTGACTGAGGTGGGGCATAAATATTGCTAGGGTATTCTTCCCAGTTATATTCCCTGTGTTTAATTGATGCATTTTTTATTTTTTTATTTTTACCCCGTCCTCCATTTTATTGCTCAGACAATGAGATAAATATGAACCCACTCGCCACAATGAGAATGTACTGATAATGATTTAATCGATTTGCCCCCCCCTGCTTCATTTCATGTGAGGTATGTCCTGTTTCCCTGTCATGCGATACTATAGGCTGCCGCTGTTGGTTGGCATTTAATAATCTGTAGCAGTGATAGCATGCACATCTTGTAGAAATACATGGTATGTAAATATGCAGAGAATAAGAATGGACATTAAAAAAAATAGGATTTACGTTACTTTAATATAACTGCCTTTAGCAAGAAAATGTGTATGATATAATTATTATATAGAACATAGAATAAGAATGAATAGAAACACATTTATAGAAGGATTAATTAATTTATTAAAATTGTATCGCAAAATGTTGCCAGCCTTCCTGATCAGAGGACAATACAGGAGGTACACACTGAATTTTACAACCGTGGCAAATACAGGCAATCTGAGCCCCACGGTCAGTTGGATGTCCTGTTCACGGCTCCACTCCATACACATTATGGAGACTTGTCGGCATAACATACAAGCACACAACGACATGCATGTACTCCTGTCCTTACCGATACGTCATGTTCAAGGAAAGGTCATGTAGGTCACCTAATGTGAAACTTATAAATGCCAGCGTCCATGACCTGCTTTGAACCAAAAATGTCAGAGGAAAGAAATGTCGGACATTATGGACTCGTCAAAGTTCTGGGTCAGCTGGAAACAAGGCGATGGCCATCTTGTTCAATTGTTTGAAAGTATATATCTATTCGAGAGGCAAAATCGTTTTGTAGTAATTTTTCCGACATCTTATCCGTCGCATATTGTGAAGTCTTCTCCGTCGCATATTGATGTTGATGTTGAGTGTCGGGACGTTCCACAAGGAAAGTGAACTTTATAGTACTGTACCATTACTCGTCTCAATAGTGGTTTATGTGGTTTGAACGTTGTTGTTTTTTGTTAGAAAGAAAAGGTAAACAGAAGGTAAACAGATATTCATGCTTCCAATTACTGCGATATGACGCTTCCGCGTCATATCGTGATCACCGGTATGAGTCCCGTGTGTTTTCCTGCCCAGGAGACAATCGGGTATCTTGGCATCGCCAGATGAATTTCAAACTGCAATTAGTCTGGAACGTCTCCATTAATTTTCAATTTCCAAGGGGTGTCACCAACGGGCGCAGACCAAAATGCCTCTGGATGCCATTGGATAGGCCTTCAACTAATCACAGCAACGAAACATAATGCGGCACTGAGCGACGAAAAAACATCTTTCTTCTCAGCACAAGCTTTAAGTGCAGTTGTCTGTTCTTCTTTTACTGAAAATATACCGTCCAGTTCGTTTAATACTGTCTCGATAGCCTAACCAACAGACCGTTCTACAGCAGCGGCAGCCATCGCTGTTGTTGTTGCAATGCCTCTACGGCGCTCCTCTGCACCGTCATCGTATTTATCCCGCCTCATGTTAGATAGACAACATGAGGTTTGTTGATCTAATCACACGATTGGTCTATTTCGTAGCGGGCAGAAAACAATTCGTATGGGAGGGAGGCCAGACATATCTGCAGAGCAAATGAAACATGAGCTCGCGAGATTTGTCTGGTTCCCAGGCTAACGGTTGGGCAGCAGCACTGCCCTCAGTGCCACCGATACGTTTCACGTTTCAAAATGTTCCCAATGGACATAAAATGACAGTCGATGTTTAGACGTATAACCCGCTAGCCCTTCAACAGTAAAAAGAAGGTAAAGAAATGCGTGGAGTAACAGTGGAGCTCCAGTGTGAATATAATGCCAACATAAATTGTAAAATACAGGTTCAACTAACTTTCATGGTGGAAACCATCGCTGACTTTTTTCTCCAAAAATAAAAAAAAGTACACGAGTACTTGTAGAGATTTGGACCATGTATTCTGCCAGAGTTTTCGGGTATTTCTTGCATCCCTAGCATGTAGTATTGTTTGTGATGTGTTTAATGTCACGCACCGTGTTCCCGTTTTCTTTTCTTTTTTTTAGATTTGCGGGTTGACATACGTTTTGCTCGTGCTACTTGAATAAAGAAGGGGTTCTTAAAGAATTGATCAACTTTTCTTATCATTATAAATGTCAAAGTTGTTATTGAAACACAGTGTTTGTGTATTGTCTTATATGCAGAGGAAACCAAAGCGGGGGAAGTTTAAATATTGTTGAAGGGTTTGTTTTTAAATAAAAATACAGTTTTTTAATTCAAAAGCAGTATGAAGTGTTTTTTCTTGCTCAGGATTTTATTGGAAAGCAGGTAATACTCTGAATGCTGAAATGCTGAAAAAAAAAATAGATTTGGTAAACAATGTAAAGGCCTAACAAGGTTATCTTTGCGTCTATGTTTTTTGTTCCTTTTTCAAAGTTTCGGTTAAGTTATGAATACATTATGGGATGCTCTTTCGTTTGAATGCACGCTAGTATGATTGAAACACATTAGGAACAGAGTTAATGGTCCAATCTCGCAAGCTTGTTTTTGTTATAAAGAACATTTTGCAGAATACTGGAATACTGCTTTCTCCAAAATCGAGTAAACAAAAATTTGTATTATAAATCACAATGTGTTCTCTTCCGACTACTACACAATCAACAAATTAGCAAGGCATAATACAAATATGAACAGATATAAACAGAACGTCAGGACTACAAAACAAAACTAACCCTTCGACAAAGTTAGCTATAATGTTTGAAACTGTTAAGTTAAGGTATATTCCTTTTGACCTATTAATGAATGCAAACAATTAAAAAGGCAAGCTTCACTTTGACAAAACAAGAGGGCCCAGTGGCAAGGAGCCTTGACTTGGTCCACCGGGAGAACTCACTGAATAACACGATGAGAGGCTACAATTGACCTTTGACCTAACAAGGGAAACCAAGATGGAGGAAAAACTTCGTGAGGATTAAAACTTCACAGCGTAGTATTAATAATGGTACAAAATACAAAACTTAATGGTTGATTGCTGTTTGTGAACATGACATTTTTTGGGAACTGATTGGTTTGATAATTTACTATATCAAGAGGTTGCTGATTTCTCACGATATTACTTAAAGTGCCAGTGATTTTTTTTTACGTGGCAATATCTCTTTTATAATTGTCAACATAGAATTATATGCCATTTTATCACTGTTACTGAAATAAGGTCTTAACTTTGTTTATGAACGTTCCAATCCTCTCAGAATGCAGGTAATGGTCTTTTTCGTGACATCAAACTGCCTTTTAGTATACCCTTCGACGTCACTACCAAGGGACACCGGCATCGAGGTGTGTGTGGACATGTAGAGATCTGTCTGGGAAGTGGTTGGCTGTGGCGTCTGAGAGAGGGTTAAGCTTCTCGGACACTCATAGTATAACAACACGGTGTGTGGCGCATTTTACCTATAGCAACACTCAGTGTAGTGCATACACAATGATGGTACTAAAAAAATATCACAAAGTTGCTGTGGGTTGTAACCATTGGGATAACACGCCCCCCTCCATCCTGGAACTCTGCCCAAAAGGCTTTTTTTTTATGCCGAAACAGGGGGTTCACTTTGAAGATAGGGAAGGCAATTTATTTTAGAAATATGTCTTTGTCATATTTGTTGAAATTCTCTTATAAATCCCGACAGAAATCAAGAAATCAAATGCTCTGACAAAAGTTTCAAAACCTGTATCTGTGGCTGTCGCAGGTGTGTAAAAAGACTTTCCAATCATTTTATGCCCACTGAATGAAATTATTGGATGGCTTACCTGTCTGGAGGGAGGCCTGCATTTTTTGGGTTGGATACTTTCAAAATCAAATTTATTCTGGCTGGTATCTCCAAATTGCCTACCCTTACTTTAAATCTGCATAAACAAACAAAATGGATCACTTTGTTCTGTCTTTGTTCCATTGACAGCATAAATAAGTCTCCAGACTAACACAATTTAGTATCTTAAACGTAATCTTGAATTTGCCAAATTGTTGAATATTTTAAAGGTAAATTCATCCATCTGGACAGCTTTTATTAGAACCACACTCATTTTATATTTTCTTGCTGCTTACAAGCATCTGGCTAGCCAGCAGCATCTAGGACTTAGCTGCTGTCTGCTAACGTTTTTCCAAAAAGACAATTCAAATCAAAGTTGCAAGCAACAAATAGTCAGAGGCTACAATAAAACAGCAGAAAATGGGACCTTATATATATATTTTTTTTTGTTCAAAACATAAATGCTTTGGTGTGCTTTACCTCACATATTCTTGGTGTTGGAAGACAATGTCAAGGGTTAAGGTGTTTGCCATCAAGCTACCATGGTGTATCCTGGCAGCAGGAACAGAATGGCATCCCAAAACGGACACCTTGCTCATGTCAACTTACTCTGGCTACCTCTGCCTCTTTGATACCTCTTTACAAATGACTTTAGGAGTATAAAACATGAATATTGCACATATGTTTTCATCATAAGATTCAGGACTTTTAATTATGCACAGTAAGACAGGGTAGTTCTAAGCAATGTCAGAAAAACCTCATGGAAAACACCACATCTTGCATCTCACAATATTCTGCACAACTCATCATTTTGTGTCGCCAATCAAGTAATGTTGACACAACAAATGACAACAGAACATAGTGACACCCTTTAAGACCAAATAAGCCTCTTGTGGGCCCAGAACGTTTAAAGAGGGTACCACAAATTAATGGATTACGCAGATATTTCATCCTAAAATAAACAGTTATGAGTCATACACAGCACAAACACGCTATGTTGAACTTGTGTTTTAGTAGCAAAACTAATTTACCAATATGCCAGGAAGTGAATTATTTTCAGAAATGCATGAATACATATAAACTTCAGCTAAAATACAAATAAAAACAAAACATGCAAGAATATAAACCGATATGAAACAACTGAACAAATTTAACTTGCATCTCAATTGCTACGCTATCCATAAACATAGGATAGTTTCTGGGTTCGAACCTCAACGTCCAAAGTCCATCTGCAGGCACTTTTGAGTAAGATAACTAACCTACCTACTTCTTGATGACAAGTATCTAAAATTAAGTTGCTCTGTCTTATACATATTTTCCTACTAAATGTTATAAAATGTAATTGAGACATCTCTACTGTTACGCTTATACTTAGCGGCCACCAACATGATTTCAGTGTGATTGTATGCTTCTTCATCCAAATAAAGTATTAAAAACTGAAATGATGGCCTATTGAATGAATACAATTAATTAATGCATTTTTTGCAATAATGCTCAAGCCTAATTTTATAGATGATGAAATCATTAATATAAAAACTGTTATTTACTTCCACCCCTTTCCATAGACTGTACAAGTCGCTTTTTAACTAACCCTAACCCCCCTAATTAAGAACTATAATTTAGCGATAATTGGCGCCATCTTGTAATGCACCTTGAATCAATGGGTGTGTTATGGCTCGTGGGCAATATATAAATCCACACCTGACACTGGATTTGTTTTAGCCAACTTCTTGTAGAACATAACCAAGTTGTTGGAAGCTATATTAACACGTGAGTTTTAAAGATGTCATGATGGCTTCAATAGGTGAGACTAATTAGGCCATTAAAATGCCCTACGTATATTTCAGCCAATAACTTATGTACATTTTGACAATGCAGATCTCTTCCCTTACCAAATGCTATAGTACACACGTGCATGTATGTTTATCACAAAATTGTACTACCGTGGCCAACCACATGGCCATGGTGAATCTCTTCACTAGATGGTTCAAACTCCTGCTAAATGGTAGGTTCGGTCTCTGTAGTTAGGGTGAGAGTAACCTGGGAGCTACACTGATCATGAAAGAGCCGCGTCGCGTCACGTTGCGCCACGTTTCCTTATGATCTGCTCCACCGGACACGTTGCACGTTTATTCATACTAGCCCTTACCCTGATGCTCAAATAAATGCATACATGCATACGTAAATACATGCATACGTAACGTTACGCACATGGACTTCACAAGTGTCACTAACTGAGCAACCAGCAGTTGGTAACCCGCAGGGTTAAGAATAGCCTGATTGCAACGAACACACTTGGGAAACTAGTATGAAGCCCATTATCTTTTCAGAATTTGCATCATCTCCTAGGGTGAACAGCTAGCGCCAGCGTTAGCTTTGCTGCTAGTTCTAGCGCCTACACTGGCTTTGGCACTAGCATTAACACAGCAATAACAAATGCCGTTTTTTAATTTAATTTAGTTTTCGTTTAGCATAAACGCTTAACTGTTGCCTGTCCATTTTTTATGTATGGTATGATCAACAACAGGCGGAACTGTTGTTGATGGACTCATCCACTGTGATGGGGGAGGGGGGGAGGGGTTTTCTTTTGGATATTTTTTTATTACCAGATGCAAACAAATAATGTTGTATCTGTTTGCATCTCTTCCAGTAAATAATATATTTACATTTTGGTTCTTCTAATGGTTGAGCAAGTGCCTGGCACTGTATCCTCCTGTGGGATAAATACAGTTCTAGCTTTCTATCAATCTTGGAATTGATACCAGAAATGCTAGAGCTGATCAATTGAGTTTTACATGATTACATGATTACTTGATCTCTCTCTCTCTCTCTCTCTCTCTCTCTCTCTCTCTCTCTCTCTCTCTCTCTCTCTCTCTCTCTCTCTCTCTCTCTCTCTCTCTCTCTCTCTCTCTCTCTCTCTCTCTCTCTCTCTCTTTTGCACAGGTGCTGCAGGGCTGGCAGCGGGTTGAACACCTGCCAGAAGAAAGAACGGCAGACTTCCAGCAGTGATTATGAGTATGATCATTGGTTGGGAGCCTGCCCATGTGCCTGCAGGGTGCAGCCAGCAGTCATGTTATCAACACAAATGATACATCATTGGAAGTGGAGACTCATTTCACTCTGTGCCAAAACTCGCCAAAAACAAAACTGCGAGTTTTTAGTGGCCAAAAACAAAACGGGAACAAATGTAGCCTTTTTCTTACTACAAATAATGTCTAACTTTTGTTGTTGTTGTTATGATCTGTATCTGATAATCCAGTGTCGTTACCTCATACAATGTTTACAATAGATGCTAAGATAGGGTTTCACAGGAAAAAGCTAAATTGCCTTCTGTCAAAACACAGTCTTTTTTGCCATCTTTGGCCGTATGGTGCAATTACAATGGTTTGGTAATTATATTAGCTTTGACCTTTCAATAGAGGGGTCGAATGTCAAACTTTAACAATGGGTTCTCGAGATATTGTTTGTGACCTGTTTGTGTCTCAAACAATATATGTTTGTATTGTCGTCTTTGCATTGATTTGCATTGGATTTATTGTTTTTCTTTATTGTTTTTCTTCTTCTTCTCAATGGCATCACATCTTGACTCAGGTACTCATTAGATTTTTTGAGTATATTTCAGGCTGAAATTAAAACTTACATTTGTGCTCTGTTCTAGCTTTTGACCCAACAGCATCCACATTGATTATTTCACTTGCCCAATCTCACTGTTTTCTTTATTTTGGTAGCAAGATACCATATTTTAGCCCTTGCAGTTGTGGTTCTATACTCATTGACTTTGGGTAAATTATTTTTGCCAAAAACCTGAGCCAGAGGCCTAGTGATGAAGAGGTTAATGACATGTATCTGAGTTCACTATAAATGACTAAATAGCACATTGTTTCTAGATGTTTTCCTCTGTGTGAGAAGAGGCAGAATGAGGATCATTATTTTGCAAGTGTGACAGAGATGATGCTGTACCGTACCATACTATAAGGACCTTCTACCTACACAGTATGTCTGCATGGAGGAGAAAACGAACGTGCAAGCACTTTGTGCGTCATCGATATCCTGCGAGGCCGTAACCTCTAGAGCATGACTAATTGCAGTGTTTAACTAATGAATATGTAATCAATGAATAGCGGTGGGTATTCAAAAGACTCAAGTTTGCACTGAGCTTTTGACCCGACCGCTGTTAAACCACTGTGTTTGTAAAACTAAAGCACTTTAGTTTTATAAATACAATGAAACATTTTGGTAAAGAGACAAAATTGCTCTTGATTCAGTCAGCTTGCATGGCCATCCTTATGAATGTTATATGGCAGTACATAAGGAGGTGTTACATTATGCTGTGTTTCTACTAGCTAGTGCTTCCATTAGCTTGTATTACTAGACTTTGCACTCGCAAAATAATGACCATCCGTGCTTCCAGGAAGAAGATACAATGTCATAGTTTGACCGAAGAAAAATGGCGCAACGACATCCGCCAAAAAAGAAATGGTTCTGATCCGCAATGTCCAAAGCCCTATGTAGTCACCCTGAGTAGGATGCCCTTACGCCATAGCTACTCCTTCATTGCATGTATCTAGCATTCACTGTGAGTCACTTTGGATAAAAGCATCTGAGGAATAGGAAATAGAGAGGGTCGTGTTTTCTTTCATGTAAGTCTATTTGAATTTAAAGTTCTACAATGAGACTTGTGGGATGTGTTACCACATTGTGATTGTATTGCAGAACAGAAGTGACCCTGTGTGTGTTTGGCTCAGCAGCTGTTCCTGAATGAATCCTCCACCTAGCTTACCACACAGTTTAACTCCACAGCTGAAGTAGTTAAACCACCACACCCCTTCCTAGGCCATAACCCTTCATGAATATGAATTTAGTAAAGAAAAGAAATAGATATGAATAATTCAGTGAGTTCTGTTCTAGTTACAACCTGATGTGGTGGTGTGGTGGATCCCCAACATTGGAGGACATTGGACATTAATAAACAGTATTTATATTGGTGCTTTCTGACTACCACAGTATCTCAAAGGGGCTTCTTGTATGCATTTCATCAGCTAGAAACCCAGAAACACACACTGGAGGTGTAGAGAGGAGCAGTGAGGCGCACCGTCTGGCCGGCTCATCAGGAGCAGATTAGGGTTTACAGTTTTTGGCTCACATCCACGTTGTCCAGGAGGAACCTGGATGTGTGTGTGTGTGTGTGTGTTGGGGGTGGTTGTCCAGTCATGCAGAGCTAAAGCTACAGGAATACAGTCGGGAGTGGTTGAAACGCTTCAAAGCTCAAGTTTGGTTTCCTGAGCCCCAGGCCAGCTCTGGATGTGTTGTTGGGACCGGATGTTATTGTTTCTATGTTTTGGCTGTTGTTTTGATTTAGTTAATATGGGAAATGTTGATGGATTGGACGGAAGGGAAGGAAGGAAGAAGGAGCAAACACAAGATAAGATAGGATGGAGGAAAATAAGAAAGAAAGAGACTGCCAGGAAGGAAGGGAGGAAGGAAGGATGGGGGAGAAGGTAAAGAGAACAAAAAACAAAATTAGTCTCAAATAAAAGATGAAAAGCTAGCATGAAAGCAAGAAACAAATATAGGAAGAAAGAAAATATGAAAGAAAGAAAGAAAGAACAAACCAACATAAAAACAAATGACTGTGAGAGCAAAACAAACGACATAAAGAATGGACATGATAAAAGATGGAATAAGAAGGAAACAAAGCACATGAGAAATTATCGAAAGAGCAGCAAAGAAACCCATTGTCTTTTGGTTGATTCCGGCAACCCAGTGACTTTTCTGACGGGCTGAGCTGCATGCGGCAGCAGAAGGAGCCTGCCAGGGCTGCCCTGTCATTACACAGGGCTCCTCCATATAGTCCTGCCAAGCCTACATTTCTGCCGGGGACTCCTAGAGCCCGCGGAGCCCCTGGATCACCTCTACTGTTGTGGGAAAGGGATCTGCCTTCATCCCTAGGGCTTAGTTCTTCCCAGGCCTGCTACCATATACAGTCTTCTTACACAGTCTGCGTGTTCTCCTCATGGTTGTACGCATGCTGATTAGGTCCAGGTCTACCCAAGAGTGTGTGTGTGTGTGTGTGTGTGTGTGTGTGTGTGTGTGTGTGTGTGTGTGTGTGTGTGTGTGTGTGTGTGTGTGTGTGTGTGTGTGTGTGTGTGTGTGTGTGTGTGTGTGTGTGTGTGTGCTGTTTTATTCAGCAGAACAGATTTTGCTAACAGCTCCCTGGAAAACATAAAGGTTTTTTTGGTGTGAATCCAGTAATGTTGTCTGTTTATATTCACAGATGCCTGAATGAAGCAGCTTCTCTCTCTCTCTCTCTCTCTCTCTCTCGCTCTCTCTCTCTCTCTCTCTCTCTCTCTCTCTCTCTCTCTCTCTCTCTCTCTCTCTCTCTCTCTCTCTCTCTCTCTCTCTCTCTCTCACTCACTCACTCACTCACTCACTCACTCACTCACTCACTCACTCTCTCTCTCTCTCTCTCTCTCTCTCTCTCTCTCTCTCTCTCTCTCTCTCTCTCTCTCTCTCTCTCTCTCTCTCTCTCTCTCTCTCTCTCTCTCTCTCTCTCTCTCTCTCTCTCTCTCTCTCTCACTCTCTCACACACACACACACACACACACACACACACACACACAAGATGGTTAATGTAAGATTGTAGAGGAGTGATCATTTAATGCTTCAAGGAGTCGAGAAACTGCATAAAACTGCATAATCAGTTATTAATCTGTTTTTTGTGCATTAAATAAATAATAATACTTACTCAACCATGCTTTCAATGACACAAAGTCATAGAGAAAATAAACAAATTGCAATTAATTTAGAAATTACATCAATCACACAAACATTAATGAGGCATGAAATGCTACTTGTCATTATCTTCTCCAACCTGCTTTCCTGTTTCTCTTCACTGTCCTGTCCATAAAGGAGTTAAATATATATATTATTTTTAAATTGTCGGATAACAGATGGAGAGAGATAAACATTTAAAGCTTTGAAGAATACAGATATTTCATTAGCGGTTAGAAACACAGGTAACAGGAGTGGTATTATTTTAGCAGCACAGGAGTCACTGTGAGAGATTCAGTTGTTCATCGTTCCCCCCAGAAACAGTGAGACCTCTCCTGCACTCCAAATTAGGGGAGGTGGAGCTGAAGGAGCAGCGAACTCTTCATCTCTGGCCTTTCCTCCCGTGGAGCTCAGCAAATTTCTGAGAGAATGGGGTACAAACCCTACTGCAGAGCAACGGAATTGCCTTACTCTGTCATCACGGCTGGCCGTCTCGTCCATGATGAAACATGTCATTGTTTATTGATCAGGAGCCCCAGCTTTGGCTTGCCAGTTATTGGACTCATTAGGATTCTGGCCCCTCATGCAGCCAGATGACAGAACTGACAGGAACCAAAAGGAAAACAACATGAAGAAATCATTGATCAATTGGCATATGAGGAAAAAGTGTATGTCTATAGACTATGCACAATCACACACACACAAACATAAACAAACACATAACGAAATAACAAGCACTCACAAATACAAGTGTTCACAAACATCTGCACAAGCCCACACACATGCATACACATACACACACACACACACACACACACACACACACACATTACACGTCACATTCTCTTAAAACTTCAATTAATCAAATATAGGACTCCTATTATTGTATTACAGAATGGCCGCTGTACATATTACAATCCATAGAGAATCATCCTCTTTTCTCAGCTCACTCTTCACTTTTGCAGAAGACCATTGAGATTAAGTTTGGTCCTCAGATTAAGTATATCTCATTACATCACTATTATTCTATGTTTTATCAAGTTACATATCAATATATGAATACTGATATTGAATGATTATCATTAATAACTAGAAAATGCATTTCCTGAAGAAAACGTGTTGAGTGCTGTGGTGTAAAATGATCTTCAACATATGTTAAATAAAGCTCCATGGTTTAATACGTACATAAATGTTGAATAGCAGTTGAAACAGTTGGAAAAAGTGTAAGAGTTAAACAGATAGCTAAACCAAAGTGATATATTCTGAACCTAGGTCTAGTAGTATACGTATTACTGTGATAAGCATGATTAGCAGGCCTACCAGAAGTAGAAGCAGTATGATACATAGTAGTATTGGTTTTATAACTTAGAAGTAGTGGTATGGGTACGAAAAGTAGTAGAAGTAGTACTTGTTTGATGCATAGTAGTATTGGAATGATACATTGTAATATAAACCGGGGTCGCCAAACATAAACGCCCGATGCTCAACAAGTAGATTTGAAATCGATTAATCATTTTAACCCCAGTGAAACAAGAACCACTGTAGCAGTTTAAGCTTTACATTGTGTTTCTAGGTTACATATTAATATTGTATGGCTCCACAATGTCCAAAATGTTTAGCTTTTGTTATAGCCAGCTTGGGCTAGAGCAGGGCTCAATGGAAATCGATGAGACGAAGTGAAAATATACGCAGCAGGTAAAAAGAAAAGCTATTGAATCTGAACAAGTATAAATTATATCGAAAATCTGTTTCGCTAAATATAAAGATCCAAATGTGATGATTTGTTAAATGTTTGAAAGAAGTTTAAAGGTAAAAAATGAACCGAGTTTCGAAGTCTGAAGTAGTTGAAGTCTCAAGAGAATGGGCGGACAGCTAACTACAGAGCCTACAGAGCCTACTATGGGCCCAGCATAGAAAAAAATGACTGCAGAATGAATAATAATAACAAAAAAAATGTGATGTGAAAATGAAAACGGTAGAGTGGAAAAACTAAAACCAGCGAGGCACACAAAATGTGCAAATGTTTAGCGAGATATACTTTTTCTTTTTAACTTTTCTCCCACAAACAAGAGATCAACTGAACGACATGGAGCGATTAATTGAATTCTACTTTGAGCTTGGCCTTACATATAAACAAATCACGTATGTGTTAGGCTGTAGACATGGTTTTCACATAAATTAAAGACATTAAGGTTACTTCGTGCCAGAGGGTTATCACGACGGAAAATATACTCAAGTCTGGTGGACCTAGTTGACTTCATTCGAGCCCAACTGTTCTCCGAACAACTTAATAGGTACTGCTGGATGTACCCCAACATTATGCAATGTTATTTTGGCCGAGTCTCATTTGAATCTTCCCAGAGACCCTTATCAAGCTGTTAGTTTATACATGCATCTAAGAGATGTCATCAGTGCATCCCTTAAATACTGTGGTGTCAAGAGTGTGTTCAGGCAGATGTGAGACATGCCATCTCACTGATTTGAAAGATATTGGTACAGTGAAAAAGTCAACCCCAAAACCCACGGGGTAGAAATAGTGTGCAGCCTCTATTGGTCAGTAAAATACACATATTTTGCTGCACAAATTGACTACATGAACCAATAAGTGCAAGTAAATCAAAACTTTTATTTTCGGTCAAATAGATGTTCATGAAGAACCACATGTTGGGGGATGGTGGTGGTGGGGTGAGGGTTGTTGATTGGTGGGTGAGCATTGGCGCTGTTCAGATGAGCGTTGGCCCTGTCCACCTCATACTGCTAGAACATCATCGGCCAGGAATAACACTAGCTACATGGAGGAGAAGAGAGTGGAACAGAAGGAAAGAGTAGAGGAGGTTATTTTGAGACGTAAAGAGTCACAATGCAGGTAGTATGCCAGTTGGTTTGACAATTAGTGACTTAAATATTTGAGAACATGACAAGTATCTTTACAACATGAGTTCTGAGACAAAAACAGCATATAGAGGTAGCCTCAGGTAGTGGAAGCCAAGCTGGAGTCTGGACAGAGAAGTGTCAGAAATTAATGCAGAGAACAGCAGTGTTGTAAATAGTACTAGACAGAATGAACCCCATTAGCTGATGCATTCATTTTAACATTTACATTGTTTTTGTTATGCAAGACTATTGTGCCCCAAAGTGTAATACTGGGTGAGTAGGAGGAAGGGTGTTTCTGAGAGAGGAAAAAACAATTACAGTGAACAGTCTGTGAAGATGCCACTCACACTAAACAGGCCTCCAAATCATGTATCTTGTGGGCATTTGTATTTTTCATGAACATCCTTACCGATTAGAGTGAGTGAGAGAGAGAGAAATCACTCACATTGAACAGGCGTTTAAACTCTATACGTCCTGGTCATCAATAGTCCATACTAACCTGTTAAGTGAGGAAGACCAGAACAAGATTAAGCTGACCAATTTAAATAGGTAGGCTGAGTGAGGGAGTGAGGGAGTGAGTGAGTGCAATTACTGACACTAAAAAGGCTCATCAAGATCATATATGGTCCATCTTAACCTGTCAAGTGGCGAGGACCAGACCATGATTTAGTTGACCAACTGTTACGATCAAACGGGGGGGACCCAAAGCACAGACACAGACAACGCAGGTTGGATGGAAAAAAACTGAGGTTTACTGTAGGGAGATTGTGAATGGAAGGGAGAAAACAGGAGGTGGACCGGTTAGGAAGGATGACAGTGCAGGATCGGGTAGATGGACAAAGGCGATGGACAAACAGGCAGGCAGCGCTCGAGGCAGGTGGGCAAGTAGAGGAGTACATAGAAGGGAAGGCAGGCTGGTGGGTGGTTGGCGATCATGGGACGAAGGGAACACGGAGCTTTAACACAAGCAAAAACATGGAACAAGAAATGTATGTAGGAATACTGAAGACACATGACTTGTACACTACCACAGTTTACAAGTTTACACCCACAACGATCTGGCTATGAGTGGGTGAAGAACTGGGGTTTGTATGCAGCAGAGTTGACGAGCCAGAGATGGATGACATGTGTGCATCAAAGAGCAGGTGAACAGCTGGGGAAAAATAAATCAATGGATTGCCTCGCCCATCGTACGACACATAAACACCATAAGGGGGAGACAAAGCGAAGGAACTGCTGGGTGACAGCCGTGGCGGCCGTGGCCGTTACAGTACCCTCCCCTCAATGGGCGCCTCCAGGCGACCCTCCAGGCTTATCCGGGTGCCCCTTATGGAAATCCCGGATCACAGAAGAATCGAAGATGTAGCTGCGGGGCTCCCAGCTACGCTCCTCGGAGCCGTAACCCTCCCAGTCCACCAAGTATTGGTAAACCCGGCCCCGACGGCGCACGTCCAGCAGCCGCCAGACAGTGTAGGCCGGGTGGTCATCGATGATGCGGGGTGGTCGAGGAGCTGCAACTGGGGGGGACAAAGGGCTGGTGGAAACAGGCTTTAACCGAGAAACATAGAAAGTGGGATGAACTCTCATGTGGGAAGGCAGCTTGAGTTTGACCATGGTGGGGTTTATGACGGAGTTAATCGAAAAAGGACCCACATAACAGGGGGTGAGTTTCTTTGAGACAGTCTTAAGGGGGGGGGGGGGGGGGGTCCTTAGAGGAAAGCCAAATCATTTGAACCGGGAGGTAGTTGGGAGGCTGAGACCGGTGGCGGTCAGCAATGCGCCGGTAGCGGTCAGCTGAGCGGAGCAGAGCTGAACGAACGTCCCTCCAAAATCTTGCGACACCGACGAAGATGTGACCGAGCCGATGGGACGGCAATGTCAACCTCCTAAGCTGGGAAGAGAGGCGGCTGGTAACCCATAGCACACTCAAACGGTGACATACCTGTGGCCGCACTTGGTAGGGAGTTCTGGGAGTATTCAATCCAGGCCAAATGGGTGCTCTAAGAGGAAGGATTCCTAGCGGAGACGCAACGGAGTGCCGCTCCTAAGTCCTGGTTGGCCCGCTCCGCCTGCCCATTAGTCTGTGGATGGTAACCAGAGGACAAACTCACCGAAGCCCCAAGGGCTTGACAGAAAGCCTTCCAAACTTGGGAGATGAATTGTGGTCCACGGTCTGAGACGATGTCTGACGGAATTCCATGGAGACAGAGCACATAAACTACCAAGAGGTCTATCGTTTCGAAAGCTGTAGGGAGTTTGAGGAGAGCCACAAAATGGACTGATTTAGAAAATCTGTCCACTATTGTGGGAATCACTGTGCCCTGGGAAGACGGAAGACCCGTAACAAAGTCAAGGGCGATGTGGGACCAGGGGCGGTCGGGGATTGGCAGGGGACGGAGCAGTACAGCAGGCGGTTGATGGGAGGATTTCCCGTGAGCACACACGGTGCACGGGGGCACGAAGGCGTGGTTGTCAGTTTCCATGGTTGGCCACCAGAAGTGCCGCTTCGGTAGCGAAGATTTTTTGATGGGAAGACGTTCCGGGAGGAGCTGCTGTGTTTGATTTCTCTACCCGGGCGTACAACTGGGGAAATAATATTCAACGTGCTGACACAGTTCTTCGAAAGGAATGGCTTAGATGTGAGTAGAATTGTCTCTGTTGTTACCGACGAGGCTCCGTCAATGGTGGGGCACCGCCAGGGCTTGGTAAGCAGGCTTTCTGCCGTTAACCCAGCACTCCTGGCATTTCACTGCATTATTCACAAGTCAGTTTTGTGCGCAAAGCTGTGTGGAAAAATGAAAGAGACCATGGATACTGTGACTCGACTAGTTAACTTTGTCCGTGAGAGCTCTAGTCTGCAGCATCGCCTTTTTAGAGCATTACTTGAGGAAATGTCAGCTGAACACAAGGATCTTTTGCTCCACAATGGCGTTCGCTGGCTGAGCAAAGGCCGTGTGTTGGAGAGGGTGTGTGACCTGCGTGATGAACTTGTGTCATTTTTATCCAGCCTGCAGAGCCAAAAAGCCAGCAACTTTTTGAGCTTTTTAACCGACAACAAGGTGATATCAGGTGTTACTTTTTTGTGTGACATAATGTCTCATCTAAATAACCTTAACCTGCGACTACAAGGCAAGAACCACACTGTTGCTGACATGTATGAGGCGATTGAAGCTTTCTGGTCAAAGCTGAACCTCCTGGAGAGAGACATTCATGGGAGAAAGTTGCACTTTCCACGTCTGCGTGAGCATTGTGAGAAGAATAAAATGCAGGAAGATCCAGCAATGAAGGATTTTGTGTCCAGGCTGGCAGAAAACTTCAAGGAAAGATTTGAAAGCTCCCCTAAACTCTCAGCTGACATCCTTCTCTTCGTAAGACAGCCGTTTTCTGTGTCAGCTGACGGCCAGTGGACTGCAGAGGCCAAAAAGCTGGTGCCTTCCATAGATGAGGCTGCTCTTCAGATGGAAATCTTGGAGATGGGAATATCTGATTTGCTCAAAGCTCAACACAAGGATGCACTGGTGAGTGACTTTTGGATCAACGTGGTTCCCCAAGCTCGTTTTAAAAACACCAGAGATATTGCAATGCTCCTACTCGTGATGTTCCCCTCAACATACATCTGTGAATCAGCATTTTCTTCAATGAATGCTATCAAGAGCCAGGACAGAAACAGACTCTCAGATTCACATCTTGGACAGTGCCTCAGGATTGCCACAACAGAATATAAGCCTGACATCAGAAAGGTTGCCTCATCCCGTCGCTCTCACTTCTCTCACTGATAGGTAAGTGAACCAGATGCAATTATTTTTTGCTATTTTTCAATCTTCTTATGGTATAATAATTATTACAATGAAATAACCATTTAATATTTAATAGCATGTTTCCTACTAAATATGCTACACAGCTTAAATAAAAGTAAATGGCATCCAACTAGTTTGTACAATTTAAAACGTAATACACAGCATTTCATAATAAAATTGTTGGTTTTGGACTAATTTAGTATTTTTCTCTTATGTGATTCCTAACACCACTGCTAATAATTATAAAATCACAATAGAAGTGAAAACTGATAAAACATAAAACAACAAAGATGTTGGCCCTCGGCTTGGCATGCCTGACCAAATTTGGCCCTTTTGGAAATTTAATTGGGGAACCCTGGTGTACAAGATGTAGCTCGAACCACGTGTGTGTGTGTGCGTGTGAGTGTGTGTGTGTAAAAGCAAGATAAGGTGCATGATTGCAATGTATGCATGGACAAATGCAGAACAAATTACTTTGGCTTTCAATTCGCCCCCATTGACCACTTTGTTCCAGTTCCTTCTATCCAGTCCTTTCACTACCTTTTCCCCTTTTTTACATTGCCACACATTCACCTCTTATTACATTTTTATTTTCCTTCTCGCCACAGAATGATGAGTCGACGGCAGCTACAATTCTGCTGCTTCCTTTCATCTCCTGATTGGTTTTATGGAGACAGAACATGGCTACTTTAGAGCAGAGGACCTACACACACTCAGTTTATCTTCCCATTTCGTTAGCGGTTGGAAAACAGATTACCGGACACTTCACAGACTTTTGAGTGGGTTTTTGATCAATGGGTACAGTTCGAGAGGTAGTCACATGGTTCTGGCGGTCCATTTTAACTCAATAAGGAGAGGTGGATGGGTGGTGGGTACTGAAGAAATGAAGGAGTTATTAATGGTGACAACTCTGGGACATGGTTATTTGTCAAGCGAGGTGGATGACTCATTACCCATATGCTTCTCTGCTCGTGGTAATAAATAAAAAAACTACCCCGCATCAAGCCCTGTGGATAAACTATCATCAGAAGATCAATAGTTGTGTCAATCAAGAACATAATCATTGGGAATTCTATTTTCAGCAAATAAATTCACCTGTGCAACCGACCGCCAACGTGAACGCCAAGGGGACCTTGACTTGTGATCAAGGTCTTTCTTGACATGATCTTGGTAGACACATCTTGTTGTTCACCACTGTTTAGATATCAGCATAAGGTTTGATTGTAGATATTCCCTTTGTTTGGATTGAAGTCATTGGATATTTCTCTCAAGTCTTGTGTATGTGGTCATGCATTTTGCTCCTTCTTAGGTCAAGAAAACGAAGTTATCACACTATGGTTTCCATAGTATTTATGTTGGTACACACACAGACACGTTTACACACACACACACACACACACACACGTTTGATATCCTATCTTTTCAAATGGATTACCAGAATGGGTCCTAGTAGGACATCACGGCTCAATTCCCTCCAGTGCCTGCTGTGGGAAAATTTGTACTACAACAGCATTTTACAACAAAGTCTAGAGGGATTCGCAACTTCTTATTGCTAAATTCCTCCCTCGTGTTGCTTGGCTCCCTCCACCCCTGCCTCCCATTCTTTCCTCATTCTCTCCCAACCCTTTCCATCTACCATTTGTTCCCAGGCTGGCTCCATGTCCACACCCCTTCGCCTTCTTACTCTCATTTCTGTTGACCGGGGAACCAAATGGGAGCCAAGCCCAACGTCATCACAATTGTCCGGCTCCAACGGGAGTGGAGGTTTACAATGGAGGTTCTGTGGGAGAACCTGCAAGCGGTGAGCCTCACAAAAATGAAAGAAAAAACGCCATCTCCGTCAACTCCATTACACCACTTTTATTCACTCTTGGGATTTAAACACACGCAAAATGTGTGTGTTTGATGAGTATGCACGTTTGAATGAGTGTGTGTGTGTGTGTGTGTTTGAATTTGTGTGTGTGTGTGTGTGTGTTCAAATATATGTGTCTGTCTGTGTGTGTGTGGGACAGAGAGAGCGAGCGAGAGAGAGCAAGGGAGAGAGAGCCTCTATTAACTGTATGAGGGGTTAACAGAACATATCATGGCATTCCTCTGAGTATCATCCAGTATCATCCACATGTGATTTGAGTCGTTCACCATCCCCTCTTCTCTGAACCTCTTGCTCTTCATCTCTCTCTCTCTCTCTCTCTCTCTCTCTCTCTCTCTCTCTCTCTCTCTCTCTCTCTCTCTCTCTCTCTCTCTCTCTCTCTCTCTCTCTCTCTCTCTCTCTCTCTCTCTCTCTCTCTCTCTCTCTCTCTCTCTCTCTCTCTCTCTCTCTCTCTCTCTCTCTCTCTCTCTCTCTCTCTCTCTCTCTCTCTCTCTCTCTCTACACAAGGTGCTGACCGGATGATGGATGTAGTCAATGTCTTAAGGACTTGAGGGAGATTCCTTGAGCTGGAGAATATTTCATCATCCATTAGTAGAGGGCTCTCTGGACGATGTGGTCGTTACTCTTGATAAAAACAAAATACTGGACCTCATATTCTCATTGGAGTTCAGTTCAGTGGTTAACATTTGGGGGGGACTGAGATGAACAGGAGGTGATGAGGTTGTTGACGGCGGTGATGATGTTTGGTGATGATGATTAAGATGTTGGTTGTGCTACTGGTAATGACGGTTGTGGGTGGGATTTTGATGTATGGTGAGGAAAAGAAGAAAAGAGAGAGCAACAGACTTCTACATCTAATGTTTGAAGTGTGTTTCCAGTGCCGCCTTAAACAAGGCCTCATTCTGTGCAAGGTTATTAAGTATTAGAAATTAACTTCTGTCACTGCTAATGTTGGGCCATAAAGCATTCATTAACCGACAACAAGTTCAATCTAGTGTTGGTGTAGATGTCTTGCTGTAGGATTCCTACTGTTAAACTGTGTACATTGGGGATTGAACACCAAACTTTTGGGTTCAGCCCAAAAATGCTAAAGAAGCCACATTGTCACTCGACCATTGGAGACTCCAGACAAACAGATCCTTGGGTGAAGGTCCAGAAAAATCATAGTTCCAATGGACCACTATAATGAGGAACTATGACAACTGTTTGCAGAGAACAGTAGAGATAGAGACTAGTCAGTCCCTATCTCTGCAGAGCCAGGCCTGGGAATGCTAGCCCCAGAGCCAGGCATCTCCACAAGGAGCCTGGCCAGCCTCATCCCAGTGAGGTAATGGTCCTTGGCTACTGAAACTGAAAGGAACTCATTCCTGAGGTTGAGAGAAGCGGACCAACGAAATGAAGTAGAGCGCACTTCAATACACAGTGTACAGGATCTACACTAGAGGATCTACTCTGTGGGATCTGAACCTCTTGATACAGAAGGTTGATCTCTTGGGGACAACATTCCTGAAGCAGCAGCATGTTAGTGGACTCCTGAGGGTTTTTTTGTCCATAAAACGTAAACTTCCATCCTTGCATGCACCTCTGGTCCTAGAGCAGCTAGAATCCAGAGGTTGAACTCTGAAGTCATTTAGGCCACCTGAGGCCCAATGTTCTGGATAAGAAAGGGAGTGGAGGTGTCCACTGATCCCCATCTGCTGGAGAGTTGGATGAGATGGTGGAGGGGTGTTAGGGTTGCTACTGCTAAGGGAGTTCTGATTGTAATGCTTGGTTAACCAGAACCCAGGCGCAGAGATACAGTCCAAAAGTATTTTAGGGATATTTATTGCCTAAAAGACAAGATTAAAAAACGAACCAAAACTGAAAAATAACTTAAGAATCGACCTAAAGCAAAAACCAAACAAAACTCCACTGGAGGACGTTCCTCCAGGCCGATACCACAGAATACGTCGATAGCAGGTTTGTTCATGGGAAGAATCAGCGACTGGTGAGAAAGGGACAGGTTATTTATTTGGAAAGGGAGCGCTGACACTGATTGAATGATTGGTGTGCATTCTCACGTGAATATAAGGGGCGTGGAAAAAACTGTTGATTGATGAAACCAAGGCGGGAAAGTCTCTTAGCGCCGGCAGCGCGATCGTGCTTCTTGCTGCTGGGCGCAAGCACTGACTGCGAGTGGCCGTGGCTTCGCCCGCGATTGTGACACTGATGGAAGGTCTTCTGGATAAGATGAAATGTCCTTTAAAAAGGAATTAGGAGGAATTATTTGCAGCGCTCCCAAATCCAGGGGGAGAGTGCTCTCAATGGAGGAACATAATACTGGGAGTTCAGAAACCACTACCCGGACAAAGGTCACTGAGGTGGTGAGGAAAATTATTGTTTTTTGAGGTGGCTGAGAATGGAGTGAGAATGGATTCCTTCTTATATTACTCAGAGATTTTAAGTTCATGACGGAACTTGCATTTATTTGGAGGTGGAATTTTAATATATACACATTCCATGACATTGTGTGTCATGCAAGGTAAAATATGAACTTGGGGCAATGTAAATGAGGCCTAACACTCATTTGTTGAAAACAGCATGATCATTTGATTAATTATTCTATTCTTGGTGATCATAGGTCTTCTAGAACTAGACTCAATTATCAGAGGGATTTTAATTGGGGAAGAGGACAGGCCATGGGACCTACTACAGTTAGGGTAAAAATAAAACATTGACAGCAACTGAAAACACCAGCCCATGTCTGTAAATAAAATCATCACGAAAACAATCTGTGCTCATTCTCATTCCCTTCCTATCTCTCCTACACATGTTACTATTCCCATCTCACTAAGCAATAACAAACTTTACCAGGAAAACAATTTAAAGGTAAATCAACATTGTGTCCCTGGGCCCCAGAGGAGGGGAGGGCCATGGCCACAGGCAGGGCCAGAAGTCAGTCTGCCATTTCTGTTGCTCTAATTAATATCTCATTCCCTTGGGGCTAAATGCTAGAATGAAGAGATAGGGGGAAGAACGAGGCAACAGTGGATGGGGTGGATACGAGGAGGGTAAAAGTTGAGTTTGTTGGGTTTAGTATGTACATTCAAAGGATACACAGTGTTCAACAATGGCTGAATGACAACAAGTGCCCACATCTGTCTGTGTCCTCAAGTAGCATGTGACCCCTTGAATCACTGATTATTTAACAAAGATGATAAAATCTTTAATTGAGCTCTTATGTTACAGCTGCCCTTGCTTTTATCTTACGTGCAAGCTTTTATAATGTGCTTTGCATTGTGCTTTTATATTTGCTCCGCAGATTTTCCACTGGAAAGCACCTTGCAGCAAGACATTCCCGGGATCAATTCCCACAGTAACCTTGGTGGTTGCATGTTCTCCCCCTCCATGGTTACACGGGTTCTCGGCTCCCACACTCACCACACAACAAGAGACATGCAGCTTAGTTCCTGATACACCTGCCAGAGCAATTGAGCCTGGCATTAGAGATGCTGGAGCCGGTCCCAGCAGAAAAGAAGAGAACAAGAAGAAATACTTCCAATGAAACAGAACAGAACTTTCTTCTTGAATTGTGGTGAAAAAACTGCCTGGTCGTTCATTATGCAGTATTATATATATAGTGAAGTTATTTATCTTTTTAAAGTTGGTTTAAGTTGTTTGTGAAACAAATATTGCATCCACTCGGTACATGCTCTTGATTTCGGCACAAAATAATAAAGACAAAGACACTAAATGGATGAATTAAATCTATTTCTGAAAGTCACCAGTGTAAAGCAATCATTGAATGCTCATTCAGTTTGATTAGATCAGGGAGGTGAGCTGGGTTAATAATTTCACAAGAAACAATTTGAACCACAATAACAAAACAAATTTTGAATTAAAATTACCACCAACTGGAGTGGACCATGATGAAGTGAAAACGGCTGACACCATATAGATCATTCCTCCCTCAATATATTTATATTGAGTGATTTAGCAGACGCTACTCAGTGATATCTTTTTTGATAAATGTCACAGGGGGTTAGAGTATCTTCAGGATGCCTACAGGTACACTGCAGACATTCTGTATCCAACCAAGAACCTTCTCCTGGGAGTAAAACACACTAGCCATTAGACCTCACAAACAACCCATGTCCAGATGATTCATGGACCACAAAAACCTAGCCAGTGTGTGTGTGTGTGTGTGTGTGTGTGTGTGTGTGTGTGTGTGTGTGTGTCTGTCTGTGTGTGTGTGTGTGTGCGTGCAAGCATATGTTAGCACATGTTGACTCGACGAGTGTGTATGTTATTGTGTGTGGTAGATAATTGTAGATAGTGTGTGTGTCTGTGTGTCAGGAATTTAGTGTGTGTGTATGTGTGTGTGTGTGTCTTAGTAGGGCAGCTATGCTAGATTTCTGGGGACAGTTTGATAGCCTTACTTTCCTCATCCTGAGCAGTGGCGGTTCTAGACCATTTCATCTAGGAGGGCCTGGGGTCAGTTGTTCTGCTAGAGGCCCGTAAGCCCATGCTAAGTACCGTTCAATGTCAGTGGTGCTTTGGCCGGCCCTTTTTAGAACTAGGGTCACTTTTGTCATAAACAAAATTTATACACTAATAAATATTTTGAACTCCATATTTAGAGGGGTTTTGCTTAATGGGGCAAAAGCTTCTCACTTTTTTCCCTTTTTCATTTAATTTGTGCTTCTCATCGCTCCCTAATTTTCAACTTACATCTCTCACCCCTCTCTGTTTCTCCATACATCTCTCCCACTCTCTCTCTCTCCCTCTTTGTTCCAACAAAATTGTCAATCACCTTCAAACTACGCTTCCCAGCATGCAATTATTATTATTTGTAGCTTCATAAAGCAACACTTTATATTGACTCTGGTTTCACTGCAGGAACACTCTGCAGTCTGTCCAGCGGGAGCTTCTACACGATAAGTGGGCTGTCCAAAGGAATAAGCACATCTCAGCAGCTATGTTGTTCTAAATTGGGAGGCCATTCATTCAACGTGGACTCGACAGAGGATTGCAAATTATCCTGACAAACTGTTTCATTCAAGCGCTGTACTTCACTGTGGTGTGTTGTTCATTTAAGGCTGATCACTCAGAACACAACAGGGGTATGGAGGGGGTCCTGAGACCCCATTGTTTTCTTGACATGTTCTCTGTTCTGTTTTAAAATGTGTTTTGTCAAAGCGTCTGGCTGTTTTCCCCACAGAATACAAATCCATACATGCTACATGGTGAAATTATATTAATTATCTTTGTTCTCTCATGGTTATGGTCATGAATATTACTTCATTAATTAATTACTCCATCCATTCATACATACAGTCATTAATTAATTTATCCGATTCATTAAATGAATTTATGGATTTGTTCAGTCATTCATCCATTCATTGGGTGAATGCATGCAATTGGTCAATGAATGAAATATGCGTTGAGTTAAAGAAAAAATATGCAACATTTATTTATTTATTAATGAATTAAAAAAGCCAATGAATTAATACATTTAGTTATTCAATGAACGGATAAATGAATGGGTGAATGATTGAAATAAATTTAATTTCTGGCATTTCTCTGCCCCATGGACTCCAGACAACCATAAACACACATTATGAAGTGCAAATCATTCCACAATGTGTACTGCAGGGTTATACATCTAGAATGGCAACATAATGGTTTGGACAAGAACAAACCGGGTGCACTGAGACGGAGCTCAGTTCATCCACTCTGTCACGCTGTCCACTTCTGCCACCTAGCGGTGGTCATTGTCCTTCTTCTATGTCATCCATTCATCTCCCTCTGTCTACACACCGGCCGGCAATCTTCATTAGCACTCACTATTTAAACTCCGGATCTCCAAGCAATCATCGCTAGATCGTTGTTTACACTTCTACAGTCAGTACCTCGGCCCTGGCCCTTTCTCGTGTTCTGATTGCTAAAGTGTTTATTGCTTGCACTAAACAGTCTTCTTACTTTGTTCAGCCTGTCCGACTACCCGCCTGTCGTCGAACCCTCGCCTGTCTGACTATCTGACCATTGCCGAACCCTCGCCTGCCTGACTACCTGCCCGTTGTCGAACCCTCGCCTGCCTGACAACCTACTCGTTGCCGAACCCTCGCCTGTCTGACTACCCACCTGCCATCAAGCCCCTCGCCTCGTCCCCCTGTTTCCTGCCTTACTATTTTGTTGCACTCAGTAAATCCCTTGTATTATTTACCTCTGTGTCAGTGTTTCTATGTCATGCATTTGGGTTCACTCGCTCCGTTCGCCCCCTAACAGTACGATCTAGCCATAATGGACCCAGCCGACACTGAGAACCTTCGGCAGGTAATTTGACGGAAAGGAGCCCTCTTGGGGAAGCCTGACCAGGCCCTTCAGGAGATCGTGTCCAGTCTCCGGGTATTTTCTCAAGTCATCCGAGAACTCCAGAGTCAACTGCCTCCCCCCGCTGTTCCATAACTACCTATTCCAGTCCCAAGCCCTCCTACTCCCTCTCATGAACCGTTCATCCCGGCCCCTGAGCGTTACGAGGGTGACCGTGGGTTCCGTCGAGCCTTTCTGATGCAATGTTCATTGGTTTTCGAACAACAACCTCTGACTTACCCCACAGACAGATCACGGATTGCTTACCTGATCAGCGCGTTACGAGGTGAGGCTCTCGCATGGGCTACGGCCGTATGGGAACATAGCTCCAAGATCTGCTCCTCCTACTCTGACTTCACGGAGGAGATGCGTAAGGTGTTCGACCATCCAGTACGTGGTAGGGATGCTTCAAGACGCCTTTTGTCCCTACGGCAAGGCTCCTGCAGCATAGCCGCCTTTGCCATTGAGTTCCGCACCTTCGCTGCAGAGAGTGGCTGGAACAACGAAGCATTACAGGGGGCGTTCCTGAGCGCGCTCTGCGACAGCGTCAAGGATGAGTTCGTTTTCCGGGAGGATCCTATGAACCTTGACCAGCAGATCACACTAGCCATCCGGGTGGATAACCGGCTCCGCGAGCGTCGCAGGGAGCGAACTTTTCAATCACTACTGTTCTCCGCCCCCTTCCCGCCAGCTATTTCCCGGTCTTCACCTCCGAGCTCGAATCATTCCTGTCATGCACCCTCAAGTCCTTCCGTGCCTGAGCCCATGAAATTGGGTCGTACCCACTTGTCTGCTGAGGAGAGAGATTGCGCATGTTGACCAGGTCCTGCCTGTACTGTGGTCAACCGGGCCACTTTTTGTCCATCTGTCCTACTCGCCCGGGAAACGAGCGCCCTTGTCAGTAGCCCAAGGGGTCCTGACAAGTCGAGCCTTTGCTCGATGCCGCCCTCCAGTGTCAGACACTACCCCTCTCTGTTCTCTTAGATTCCGGAGCAGATGAGAGCTTTATCGACCGGGAGGTGGTGCAACAACTTGGCATCGAGACTGAGCTACTTGACTTCCCAATCGAGGCCAAGGCCCTCAACGCCAAGCTGCTCGCTCGTGTGGCGCGCCGCACCGTCCCGGTCAAACTATTGATTTCTGGGAATCACCACAAGTCCCTATCACTTCATGTTATAGACTGTCCTTTTACCCCCATGGTACTGGGTTACCCGTGGTTCCAGATGCATAATCCTCAGATAGACTGGAGGGTTGGTGGAGTAACGTCTTGGAGCTCTTATTGTCATTCTCATTGTCTGTGGTCCGCCCAATCTCCCAACGCCCCAGAGTCCCGGACCGCGTCAGAGCCCCCTGATCTGTCCTCTATGCCGGAGACTTACCACGACTTGCGTCTTGTTTTTAGTAAGGTTCACGCTCTATCCCTGCCTCCTCACCGCCCCTACGACTGCGCCATAAACCTCCTTCCCGGTTCCCCCCTGCCTAGCAGCCGCCTGTATAACCTCTCCCGACCTGAGCGGGAGTCCATGGAGGTGTACATCCGGGAATCCCTCGCTGCTGGAATCATCCATCCGTCATCCTCCCTGGTGGGTGCAGGCTTCTTCTTTGTCTGCAAGAAGGACCGTACCCTCCGGCCATGCATCGACTTCAGTGGCTTGAACAACATCACCATCAGGAACAGGTATCCCTTACCCCCCATTAGCTCTGCATTCGATCCTCTCCATGGGGCCACGGTGTTCTCTAAATTGTCCTCCGCGACATGCTCAATCATTCTGTTTTTGTTAATTTAGCTGACATCTTGATCTTCTCCAAGTCCTTGGCTGAGCATAAACATCATGTGCGGCAGGTTCTAAAATGTCTACTGGAGAATACATTTTATGTCAAGGTGGAGAAATGTGGGTTCCACATGCAATAAATTTCCTTTCTGGGATACATCATAGGCCAGGGGGAGGTGAGAATAGACCCTGCCGAGTTTTCCGCAGTGGCGGAATGGGCCTCTCCCTCAACCCGTAAGCAGCTTCAGCGGCTCCTTGGTTTCGCCAACTTTTACCGTCACATTATTCGCGGATACAGCCATATCGCCGCATCGCCTCAGTCATTGTAACATGTTCCACCTGTGCACGTAACAAGTCCTCGCCCAGATCCCGTTCAGGCTTGCTCGGCCCCCTGCCCATTCCCAGTCGTCCTTGGTCCCACATCTCCTTGGACTTTGTCACCGGCTTTCCCCCGTCCGAGGGGAACACCACCATCCTCACAGTCATTGACCGGTTCTCCAAGACTGCCCACTTCCTGGCTCTACACAAACTCCCCTCTGCTATGGAGACAGCTGACCTCCTGGTGCTCCATGTGTTCCGCCTTCATGGCATCCCTTCGGACATCGTCTCAGACTGGGGACCCCAGTTAATTTCCCAGGTCTGGCGAGCGTTCTGTGCGGCACTGGGAGCCACTGTCAGTCTCTCTTCTGGGTACCACCCGCAGACCAATGGACAGTCGGAGAGCGCTAACCAGGAAATGGAGGCTGCACTCCGTTGCATTACCAATGCCAACTCGTCCTCTTGGAGTTCTCAAC
Organism: Lota lota; assembly: GCA_026745465.1. Classification (NCBI taxonomy): domain Eukaryota; kingdom Metazoa; phylum Chordata; class Actinopteri; order Gadiformes; family Lotidae; genus Lota; species Lota lota. The sequence goes on along the minus strand of JACYXH010000359.1, from coordinate 512,436 downwards.
TTTCCTGGGTCGAGTACGCCCATAATTCCCTCACCAACGCAGCCACTGGTTTGTCTCCCTTCATGTGCTCCTTGGGGTACCAGCCCCCCTTGTTCCCATCCATGGAGGCTGGCGGTTTCCTCCGTCCAGGCTCACATGCGCCGGTGTCAGCATACCAGGAGACGCGCAAACGCTGCCCTGCTCCGTGCTTCCACCCGTTCCCAGAACCAAATGAACAGGTGTCGTACACCAGCCCTACGTCATCCATTCATCTCCATCTGTCTACACACCAGCCAGCAATCTTCATTAGCACTCACTATATCAACTCCGGATTTCCAAGCAGTCATCGCTAGATCGTTGTTTACACTTCTACAGTCAGTACCTCGTCCCTGGCCCTTCCTCGTGTTCTGATTGCTAAAGTGTTTATCGCTTGCGCTAAACAGTCTTCTTCCTTTGTTCAGCCTGTCCGACTACCCGCCCGTTGCCGAACCCTCGCCTGCCTGACTACCCGCCCGTTGCCGAACCCTCGCCTGCCTGAATACCTGCTCGCTGCCAAACCCTCGCCTGTCTGACTACCCGCCTGCCATCAAACCTATCGCCTCATCCCCCTGTTTCCTGCCTTACTCTTTTGTTGCCCTCAGTAAATCCCTGGTATTATTTACATCCGTGTCAGTGTCTCTGTGTCGTGCATTTGGGTCCGCTCGCCCCCACACTCATCACATTAATGGATTAATCAATACCTGGAATAAGCCCATGGATCAAAAGGGCACTTCACAACATCCAAAGAATGAAACAAATCCCATGTCCCATGTCATGCCAGGTGAGAATAGAGAGGAGCGTCCATGGGGCTTGTTAATGCACAGCAGGACTCTACTCTGCTAGTTATTTCCATGCTGGTTGCCGTCCCTGTGCTTGATAGCCCTGCCTATACATGTATGTTCGGTGGGTAGCAGAGTGTAAGTGATGGAGCACTGGGCAGCAAGGGGCGATGTGAGGCGGTGGGAGCAGCAGAAGCAGGTAGAGAGAATTGTACCGGAAACAGGAGAATCAGACAGAATGGCAGAGCAGCCCATTAGGAAAATAAAGAATCTCCTCTATTTGTACTTATGTGGTAGGTGTGTGTGTGTGTGTGTGTGTGTGTGTGTGTGTGTGTGTGTGTGTGTGAGAGAGAGAGAGAGTATATGTTACTACTTTTTACTTTATTTTTTTGTTAATGATACACTGTATTCATACTTATATGCATACTATGACTAATGTGTGTAATCATGGGTTGTGCTTCCTAGAATAGATGGGAGTTTGCACTTCGATGCATGTGTTTTGTTAATGTGCGAGTGCTTATGTGTTACTCCTTGCCCGTGTGAGTGTCTGTATGAGATCTGTGTGTGCCTTTGTGTGTGTGTGTGTGTGTGTGTGTGTAGATTTGAGACCAGGAGATAACAGCGATGAATGGCCTCGCCAGGCATCTAATGAAGCATAAGTGACAAAGTCAGATCGACTGCCGTCCTCCTCCTCCATATACACTCTTCCCTGTGCTCGACCCATTACTCATCCCCCCGCACAGAGGCACAAGATGTGATGCCATGAGATGAAGGGATAAATAGAGGTGTACAGTCTCGTTTTACGACCCGTTCTGCAGGTCTGTGGAATTTTGGACCGCAATAAGGAGGTGAATGGTGGTGGTTTCCACTCTCTGGTGGCTTCATTAAGAATCAAATATTTAAATTCAAACATTCCCACATACATTACATGGTTATCATTACAGATTTGGTTATTGATTTCCTACTGATTTAGGGAATGGTGGAATGACCCAAGTCCTAGATTTGAACACTGAAATGGCTCAAACTCTTACCTAAACTTAACCATCACTAATATATTACTCAAACCGTACCCAACAATTTACCTGGCTAGTCCACAGATGAGTTTCAATTTAGTATCAGTTGAGGATCAGTTGAGCATCAATTGAGTATCAACATTGTCTTAGTTGACTCATTGGACAACTCATCAACTCAATTGCATCAATTGAAACTCAGGCCATACAGGTAAACCAGCCATCACCACACACGTTCGGGTAAGCTCTGACATGTCTTTACTGAACACCTGCTCTGCTGGTAGCATTCTTTCAACTCTGCAATAAACTGGTTTATACAACATCTACCTGTGTCCTGGTGTCGGAGGAGCCCAATTAAGCCACCTAGCTGGCGAACGGCAGAAATCTGGGAGGCGTGTGGCTTATGCTACAATTTGGTACTTTATTTATAGGCTACTATTATATATCTTTACTCTAAAACTTTATTTCTGTTTATCTTTACTTTAACCATGCATTTATAGCCAGAGTCTAAAACTGCGGAACATGGCTGCAAATCCTATAAACACGCCCAAGCTTTTGGTGATTTCCTTGTATCGTCTGATTTGGTTGAAAAATGTTGTCCGAAGGCTGTAAGAAGTAATGTAGTCAGTTAGTAATTGACTTGTTAAGGTTTGGCCCCCGCTGGACAGAGGTATGGCTCAACATGTTTGACGTGCTCCTGCTAGACAAAATTGCTGGTAGTGAAACCCATAAAATAACCTTTGGCTCATTAATCTAGTAGGCATAATGAAGAAGACTTTCCTACATGTTAGGCAAAAATTCGAATTCCTGCATTTGCTAGTTAAAAATAATTTCATTTGCTAGTTAGTAAGTTAGTTAGTTTGATGAGAAGTATTGTATGTGTGAAACACTCAAATAAATATTTGTCATCGTATTTTTCATTTGGCATAATGAAGACTTTACTACATGTTTGCAAAAAACAAACAAGGCGCCTACAAACATTGTCAGACATGTGATTGACCTTTGTAATAAGGTAATTGACAAGAATCTGTTTTATTAGTGGAACATTTGTTAGTTAAAAATAATTTCATTATTAGTGCATTTCCTAGTTAGTTAATTTGATGAGAAGTACTTATGTGTGTGTGTGTAGTACATCTGTTCGATTTAACCTTTTTGTGTGTGGTTAAAGAAAACTACCTAATCTACAACAGTCTTGATGACTGTTGTTCTGACACAGATTGACCATAAAACACCATGAATACGCATACTAAATACCATAAAACACCAAGAACCTCCCAAAAAAACGACTTGTTATTCCAGTCAACAGGCTCAGCAAAGACTGATCAAACAACTGTTCTTCCTATAGGCCAACATAATTAATTGTGCACAGGCTGTCAAGTTAAACCTCAAACTCAATTTTTTTTATTATTGCTTATCATGTGCCACGCAGTTATTGACGATTGTCACGTTATGCCTCTATGCCAATTTTCAGAGAATGGGGCTGCATTTGTGGATGTGTGGCTCTGTAAAATAGGTAAATAAGTATATTAATGTTCTAAAATGATTAATTAATATATATTTTAAGCTACTATTAATGGTTGTGTGTCTGTTACAGCAGATCATTTGATATATGTTGGTGATATCATTGAAGTCCCCTCCAGAACATACTGAAATGGAATGCTCCCACCCCTAAGTTGTAATGAGATCCGTGCCCTTGTCATCATACTTTTTTTGCATTCAGAAAAAAAGAAATAATCAATCTCACAATGAATCTCCAACATACAGCTTAGAAATGCATTGCAAAGACCGATGGTGAGAGTGTTTTGAATTCCCATAATTTGATTCCATGCGATCAATGGCATGCAGGTGAAATTATTTTCCAATTGGTTTGATATGATTTTGATTTTCCATTGGTTTTCCCAATCACGAGTAATCATTAACCCTTGACCCTGAAACTTTCAGTCTGAATTGGACCGTGTACTTTAAGGTTTCCTTGAAACCAACCAGAGAAGCATTTCAACCCCTTTCTTGGTCATCACTCAAACTTTCCTTCACATTGTTTTTTTTATTAAGGCTTACAGTGTGTCATTAGGCAGATATACACATGTTGGATGCAGTGGTATGATGATGGATGGATTGGTTGTGAATTGGTTAGTAGCAGGCCCATAACTAGCCTGCTCTGCTTTGGGGGGTGTTAAGAGGTCTAGTTGGGGCACATGGAGGGAACCACTAGGGACTCCTTTTTATATGTCCTGCCTTTCTACACAACCTCACACAGGGAATAGTCATAAACGTAAATATTTATTTATGAAAAAAAGACATTGTTTTTTCAAAGCCCTATTGGCAAGACCTAATATCTAATAGAGATCTAATATGTGCATTCGCTTATAAGCTTATGATGATACTGTTATTGGCCCATGTTATATATTCAACTGTTGTATGTTGCCTGTATAACATTGTTAACTTGGACTCCAATTTAATGTTAACAGTTTATTCTGAACTGCAGCACGTTACATAGCAGCATGGCTAACACACAGAGAACAGACAGGTAGGTTATCCATAATTCACTTGGGGTCCCCCAACGCTACGGGAGTCATGCTTGACCAAAATACACAACAGCCCATTATTTTCATCTATATTTAGGCCTCTTCCAGCCCTACCATCCTGTGTGTCGAACAACTCTTCAGTCACTGAGATCTGACGTAAATGCCAACAGAACAACACTGTGGATTGCAGAGATAGGAGGTCGGACCGAGACTCGATGATATCTGTCAATCAAATCACAGTTTTCAGCTTATAGGGGTTGGGGGGAGGTAATAGTTGGCATCCACCACAGTGTGTAAAGTATGGGCCACGTTCTGATCTCATTGGACGATGGGGGAGGAAGGATGTTTTTTTCATCCAAAAACAGCAGGTCTGAAGCCTGGCATCAGAGATGCTGGAGCCGGTCCCAGCAGAAAAGAAGAGAACAAGAAGAAATACTTCCAATGAAACAGAACAGAACTTTCTTCTTGAATTGTAGTGAAAAAACTGCCTGGTCGTTCATTATGCAGTATTATATAGTGAAGTTCTTTATCTTTTTAAAGTTGCTTTAAGTTGTTTGTGAAACAAATGTTGCATCCACTCGGTACATGCTCTTGATTTAGGCACAAAATAATAAAGACAAAAACACTAAATCGATTAATTAAATCTATTTCTGAAAGTCACCAGTGTAATGCAATTATTGAATGCTCATTCAGTTTAATTCACATTAATCACACACCACGGTGTGTTAAGTATGGGCCGCGTTCTGATCTCATTGGACGATGGGGGAAGAAGGATGTTTTTTTTCATCCACAAACAGCAGGTCTGAAACAAAACACAAACTTCAGCCGGTCTGTCTGACACATCCACAGTGACTTAATTTGCCCTTTCAAGCTGTCAACCTTTCTCTCTCTTATTACCTCCCCACCACTTCCCTTCATCCCAACAGTAAAGGAAAAGTTAGGTTTGTTTTCCACCTAAACTTTAAACTCTCCCATGTTTGTCAAATCTCTGTCTGTCTGTCTGTCTGTCTGTCTGTCTGTCTGTCTGTCTGTCTGTCTGTCTGTCTGTCTGTCTCTGTCTGTCTGTCTGTCTGTCTCTCTGTCTGTCTGTGTCTGTCTGTCTGTCTGTCTGTCTGTCTGTCTGTCTGTCTGTCTGTCTGTCTGTCTGTCTCTGTCTGTCTGTCTGTCTGTCTGTCTCTCTCTCTCTGTATGATTGCAGGGGGTGGATGGAGAACCTTTGCTGCAGATGGTTCAGATGTCAGTAATGTCCATGCCAATGAGCTAACTAACCTTCTGGATGCTGAGGACCGGAGTGATTTCAATAAATGATTGCTCTTGTTATTATTAATTAGAAAATATCCTGGCTTTTTGGCCAGCATGTGGTTGGTGGGGGTCCAGGTAGGCCCAATAATAGGACTTATTTCAACATTACGTTCAAACGCAGGCACATTAGTCCTGCGGTTTCATGAAGATACTGTATTCTACTATGCTACTGTTCTCTTCCTTTCTGCTTTGTAATCGCTACTGCATTCGTCACAATGCACTAACTTCCTAAATTACTTCCTCTTTTTAGTTTGATAGGATTTTTCCGGAAGTGTTGAACACAACTCGTTGTTTCAGCTCTTCAAGCCAATCACCTTCATCGGCTCCCATTGCTGTAAATTCACTTCTGATGTTGATTAGGCTGAGGTTGCCGTCTTGTGGCCTTTATGTGGCTTTCCCTGTGGATTTGCACACACATTCAAACATACATGCATGTGCTCGTGTACGCACACATACACTCACTTGGACAAACAAACAAACATACACATACTTGGATATGCACGCATGGACACACACACACACACACACACTTGGTTGGAGACACATATGCATAGATACGCATATACACACACTTGGACACACAAACGCCTGGAGACACACACATAACACAAAGTGTATACACTTAAAACCCCAGATGTAGAATGTACTGAAATCTTCTCTCTGGCGGTTCTCCAGTTTCCTTGCCCTGCATACAGCTGATCAGGCTGGGAGGGTGGTAGTCGTGAAGGAGGAGCAAATATGCTGGGGCAGGCTGCCATATGAGCCTTTGTGAGAAACTCCAGTAAACATGAACTCTATTTAATGCTTTTTTACTTTCACAGGCATGGTAAAGAGATGCTGTAGTAATGTTTGGAGAGGCCACGTTAGCCGGCACATTAGCCTGCGTCGTAGCCTGAGTGTTAGCCTGTGTGTTAGCCTGCGCTCTAGCCTGTGCGTTAGCCTCCGCGTTAACCTCTGTGTTAGTGAAAAACCTCGGCATGAATGAATGGACACACACAAACCCATGAAGACAAACATTCACGTATACACACACACACATACACACACAGACACACACACACATGCACAGAGATGCACACACACACCTAGAGACACACATCGACACAGATGTATGCATGTTTTTTCCAGGTCTGGTCTGAAGCAAAACAAACACTTCAGTCCGTCTGTTTGTCTGGGACCTCCCTATCCTCTCTGATATTCTTCCTCGACAGTCACCAAACATGGCCAGACAAGCTGTCAACCTTCCTCTCTCTTATGTTTACCTCCCCCGAACTCCTCCCCCCTTCCTACCAATACTAGAGGTAATGTCAAGTTTGTTTTCCACTCAAACTTTTCTCTCTCGCTCTCTCTCTCTCTCTCTCTCTCTCTCTCTCTCTCTCTCTCTCTCTCTCTCTCTCTCTCTCTCTCTCTCTCTCCTTCTCTCGCTCTCGCTCTCTGTCTCTATAAACTAGAAGTTTCCGTCATTTACCATTTACCATCTAGTTTTTCTTTTGTTTTTTTTCCTTGTTTTTTTCCTTTCCACATAATGAATCTTATAATTAAAGTAAAGTAACACAGAAAAAAAAGCATGCAGCCACATTGAAAATAAGCTTTCAGTCAGAGCAAGGTAAAAATAGAGGATATCATTCATCATTTATTAATATGTTGCATCGCACCCTTTTAGCCACGGTCAAGGTAAAAACAAGGATACGTGACTCCAGCGGTACATAAACGAGTCTAACACAATGAAAAATGAAATATGAAATATGAAATACTACAAAATGTTGCGTCTCTCTGATTGAGTTTAAAGAGTGAGGGTGTGTGTGTGTGTGTCTTTATGTAGTCCTGATATAGACGTGTGTGTGTGTGTGTGTGTGTGTGTGTGTGTGTGTGTGTGTGCGTGCGTGTGTGCCTGCGTGTGTGTGAGGGTGCATGTTTATGCATGAAATGTTAATACACTGTGTTTAATATATTATTATATGCCTGCTGACAATTCAAGGATTTCCGAGGGCTATGACAACCACCTCAGGGACGGACAAGACAGCTACACCAAGTTAGAGGTTGTCACATCCCGTTTTCAGAAATAAAGTGAGCACTTAAAGTTTACCGATGCCTCACTCAATGGTGCCCACTGCAGCACTGGACTTTTTTTGACATCAATCTTGAATGATGGGCAATGGGGGGGAATTCAACCGATAGAATATGCTATGTTTATAGAAAAAAACAGAACAGAGTTTTTATTTTGAAAATGTATTGTCTACGTTTCTGGTAAGACAAATGTACCTGCTGCATCGCTAGAAACAGTAGCCTCCTCTTTTTTCAACTTCTATGTTCCAAGAATTAGATCCATATTTCTTCAGTGGACTTCATGTACTTGAGCTTGAATGACAGAGTCACGGAAGAGGAGAATAAAAAGAGAATGTGCATGTCTGCACATAGATAATGCAGACGTGTTAAATGCACACACGTGGCAGGAATGCTAAGGCCCACCTGGATCACAGCAATGGGTTTGCGCAGCATTGAGGATGACGTGGTTGGCTCATAAGCAGTGGCGTCCCTAGAAATGTTTCATAGTGGGTCGCCAGATGGGGCCACTGAAAATCTTGGGGTGCACACCAAAACCAAAAGCCATAACTGAATTTCAGGAATTCTAATGTGCTGTTGTACAATATAGGCTAGTTGAAAACGATGTCAATATGAGAGTTTAGGAATTGCATACTACAGGGAAAACAGATGCTAATTCAATTATAGATATAATCTGGTAGGATGCATCAAATGGGTTGTATACTGAGGCAGTAGAGAATGTTATATTCTGTGGCAGTAGAGAAGGTTATAGACTGAGGCAGTAGAGAAGGTTATAGACTGAGGCAGTAGAGAAGGGTATAGACTGAGGCATTAGAGAAGGTTATATTCTGAGGCAGTAGAGAAGGTTATATTCTGTGGCAGTAGAGAAGGTTATATTCTGTGGCAGTAGAGAAGGTTATAGACTGAGGCAGTAGAGAAGGGTATAGACTGAGGCAGTAGAGAAGGTTATAGACTGAGGCAGTAGAGAAGGTTATAGACTGAAGCAGTATAGACTGAGGCAGTAGAGAAGGTTATATACTGTGGCAGTAGAGAAGGTTATAGACTGAGGCAGTAGAGAAGGTTATAGACTGAGGCAGTAGAGAAGGTTATAGACTGAGGCAGTAGAGAAGGCTATATACTGAGGCAGAACAGAAGGTTATATACTGTGGCAGTAGAGAAGGTTATAGACTGAGGCAGTAGAGAAGGTTATAGACTGAGGCAGTAGAGAAGGTTATAGACTGAGGCAGTAGAGAAGGTTATATACTGAGGCAGAACAGAAGGTTATATACTGTGGCAGTAGAGAAGGTTATAGACTGAGGCAGTAGAGAAGGTTATAGACTGAGGCAGTAGAGAAGGTTACATACTGAGGCAGTAGAGAAGGTTATATACTGTTGCAGTAGAGAAGGTTATAGACTGAGGCAGTAGAGAAGGTTATATACTGGTGCAGTAGAGAAGGTTATAGACTGAGGCAGTAAAGAAGGTTATAGACTGAGGCAGTAGAGAAGGTTATTGAAATTGCTTATCAATTCAAACTTCTTCCATTTAGCCACTTGAGGTTAGGTAGTGGGTTGCATGCACATTCTTCACAAAGCAGAAGAATAGGAGATAGGTTGTAACTGCAACTATATTTATTAGGCCATAAACTCCGGTTGACTTTTCCAGAAGAAAATCAAGCTGTGTTGTCACATACGTCATCAGGTAAGTATCAGGCAGGTAAACGATCTCAATATCCTTTCAACTACACATTAAAGAGGTAAGTTAATCGTTTATCACATTTTCTGCTAATATAGGCATAAATCAAAATGTCATAATCCAACTTAAATCATTTATCTTTATCTTCCTTGTTTGAACTCAAAAACTCTCTATATTGGCTCCAACAGTTATAGACTGAGGCAGTGATCCTGGTCTTCATAGCAACATGGTGTGTCCCAAAGAGAGATTAATGGCATGTGTGTGTGTTGTGACTGGAGAGCACACAGGGGAAAAACCCTACTCAGCACTACAGCAAAGAGGTGGACTATCATTAGCCTGCTGTATTCTGGTTTTCAAACTCTGAGTAGGACCCAAATGTAGGTTGTAGCAGGGGTCCTATTGGGTCATGGAATGGCCGCAATCACCTTAAAAAAAATTATATACAGTATATACTTTATATGTTTGTATGATAATTTGTATGTTTGAAAACTGAAAAAGGGCAATACTGTATTGATAAACAATAAACACAGAGAAAGAATAATCATTTAACTTTTAAGGGCAATGTATTGCTAATTTTACTGCACAATATATTTTTTCAGTGGGCCCTGGGGCCAAAACTACCTCCACAGGTGGATCTCGGCATGAAAACCCTCCATGAAGTGAATGTTGATACGCTATACGCAGTCCTTCGATTTAAGTTGTATCGTTTCATATTGCGTTTCATAGTGGGATTACGGATTTCAAAAACAGTGAAGGGTAAAGGTGTGTATTGATAAAAACAAGAACAGAACAAAAAAAACATTGAAAAATCTGTCCAGCACTATATCAACCTCAAGAACCTGATGGAAGGCCCAAAGCTGGCCCCGACAGTAATGTGTGTGTGTGTGTGTGTGTGTGTGTGTGTGTGTGTGTGTGTGTGTGTGTGTGTGTGTGTGTGTGTGTGTGTGTACCCTAACATTGCGGGTGTCCTTGCGGGAGCGGTGATAGCGTGTAACTCGTACGAACAGCCTGGCCACCACACCGTCAGTGGGTGTCACAAGCGAGACTTGAGATTAATGGCGTCTGCTGTACATACCGGTCGAGGAAAGTCTGGAATTCTTTTTTATGGAAGTGATGAAGTCTTCAGAGGCAGGTGGACGTATAGAATAACTGGAGACTTAAATGAGAATAAATTAATAAATGAATATTTATGGGTTAGGGTAAATATATCAGTTTAGAGTTGACGTTTAGAATAAATAAATAAATAAATAAATCATAGTCAAAGGCATGTTGATGCGTAGAAAACCATAATATTGTGGAGATCCTAAAATAAAATAAAAACATTTCAAATGTTAAGTACAAAAAATAAGAAAATATACTTTTTCATAAATGTGATACAACAATAATCGGGGCAGCCTTGGGACCTCTACATTTGTTTTTGTTATGGGGAACAGAACGAGGGGACCCAAACCCACGACACAGAAAGGCGGCGACGGCGGAGAGGTTCAAGGAGTTTATTGAGGTAGGATATCGACAAGCCGGGGGCTAGACAAACCGTGGTCAGACGGGCAAGGGTTCAGTAGCAGGCAGGCAGTCAGGCAGGCAGGGGCTTGGCAACGGGCAGGCAGTCAGGCAGGCAGGGGCTTGGCAACGGGCAGGCAGTCAGGCAGGCAGGGGCTTGGCAACGGGCAGGCAGTCAGGCAGAAAGGCAGGCAGGGGTTCCGGTGACGGGCAGGAAATCCGGCAGACAGGCGAGTTGAGTAAACAACGAACTAGCGCCTGCTGCTAGGAAAACCACGGCTGAAATAGAGAGTGTAGATTGGAGATTGCCGGCAGGTGTGTAAACAGGGAGCACGTGGGAGAAGTGGCAGCCTGCAGCCGGCGCCCATTCTACGGATGCCTCCAGGCGGACGCCCAGCGCCGGACGGGTGTTGTCGATGGAAGTACCAGATAAGCGAGGCGTCCAAGATGCGACTCCGAGGAACCCAGGAACGCTCTTCCGGACCGCAGCCCTCCCAGTCCACAAGATACTGGTGTCCCCGGCCGCGACGACACATGTCCAAAAGGCTGCGGACCGCCCACGCCGGGTGATTGTCAATGAGCCTGGGCGGAGGCGGAGCCGGAGCAGGGGGAGACAGCGGACTGGTGGACACAGGCTTGACCTGGGACACATGAAAGGTTGGGTGCACCGGAAGGGACGAGGGAAGTTTCAGGCGGACGGCACAGGGGGCTCAATCTCGAAGGGGCCGACGAAACGGGGAGAGAGTTTAGGGGTAGCCCCCCTTCAAGGGAAGATCTTTTCGAATGAAGCCAGACCTATTGCCCGGATGAGTACTGCGGAGCCGGCCGCCGGCGCTTGTTGGCTTGCAGCTGGGAGCGGGAGGATGCACGGAGCAGAGCAGCGCGTGCGCGCTTCCAGACACCGGCGCAGGTGAGCCTGGACGGAGGGGACCGCAATCTCCACCTCCAAGGCGGGGAACAGGGGTGGTTGGTACCCCAACGAGCACATGAAGGGGGACAGGCCAGTGGACGCGTTGACGAGGGTGTTGTGGGCGTCCTCAGCCCAGGGGAGTTGAGTGCTCCAGGAGGATGGGTTGGCGCTTGTGACGCAACGGAGCGCGGCCTCCATATCCTGGTTCACCCGCTCCGACCGCCCGTTGGATTGGGGGTGGTATCCGGAGGAGAGACTGACCGGGGCTCCAAGGGCCACACAGAACCCACGCCAGACCTGGGGGATGAACTGGGGGCCCCGGTCAGAGACAATATCCGCTGGGATGCCATGTAGGCGGAACACGTGGCGGAAAACGAGCTGACGTCCGCGTCCATGGTGAGCCACCAGAACCTGTCGACGGACAAAGTCCAGGGTGCAGGTTATGCCAGGGTGGCAAGTGAGTCTTGTGGAGTGGGCCCAGGTAAGCACTCTGGACCGCACCACGTCCGGGACAAACAAGCGGTTGGGAGGGCCGGTGCAGGGGTCAGGCTGTTGTCCCTGTGCCTGGCGTATGGTGGACTCGACCTCCCGGGTGAGAGCGGCGACGAGACAGGCGGGAGACAGGATGGGTTCGGGGTCCGGGCAGGGGTCCTCAGGGGAGTGCAGACAGGACAGAGCATCCAGCTTAACGTTCCAGGAGCCAGGTCGGTAGGTTAAGGAGAATTTGAAATGGCCGAAGAATAGGGCCCATCTTGCTTGCCGGGAGTTTAGCCTCTTGGTGGACTGGATGTAAGATAAATGACGGTGGTCCGTCCACACGACAAACGGCTGTTCCGCGCCCTCCAGCCAGTGTCTCCACTCCTCCAGCGCCAATTTTACAGCCATATAACAATAGCATTACTAACTTGATATGTATTGTGTTTCACTATCTGTTTCTATCTCACCTCCATCTCTGTCGATTTAATTTGCACATGAAAGCACACACACATGAAAACACCACCCTTATTTTCCAATTCCATGTGAATGAGACTCCACGTTGATTTGGCTCCAAATCAAATAAAGGGTCACTTGAGTTGCTGGCAGCCTGCACTCCACAGCCACAGCTGAAACTAAAAGACCCAGGGGATGCTTTGAGACAACAGGCACCTTGTCTGAATCAGTCCCTGTTGCCTGGGGTGACCTGGGCCTACAGTGTATTAAGTATGCACTGACTCTATCTCTCTATCTCTTTATGTGCTGGTTATCTGGACTCTCTCTATGGCTCTATGTACTAGCTCATGGTCTCTATGTCTCTCTATAGCTCTATGAACTGGCCCTATGGTCTCTATCTCTCTATGGCTCTATGTACTGGTCCTATGGTCTCTATCTCTCTCTCTATGGCTCTATGTACTGGTCCTATGGCAATAAAATGACATTCATTCCAGGGACAAAAGACTCTGCAATAGTCCCGGGTATTTATCGGCTCCATCTCCGATCGGCAGTGATGGAAACATAGCATCCGGGTAAACACGCACATTTGCTGCTCTTTTCCAGCCTGATGCTATGACGCACGTTGAAGTTCTGGACTTTGGCAATTAAATAGACAGTAACAACGTTTGTGACATCAAACGTGACACACAAGAAAAGAACAGAAAGGCATACTTGTCTACCGGCAATGAGACAGGAGTTAATCAACTACTGGTTGTTTTGGGGGTTTTCCCGACCATTTTTCCACCAATACTTGATTGTATAATCAGGTTATCTAATATAGGCGATTGACTCCTTTCCGATTGCAGGCAGATGAGAATGTCTTTCTGTTGTTTTTATGGTGTGTAACATTTGACGTCTGAAAGGCGTCAGAGAGCAGCTTAGAGGCCAGGGAAAATGTTATGGTGGTTCATTTGTTTTTGTGTGACCCAAAGCCAGTGGGTGTAAGGGGGTGTTTTGTCTAGTGGGAAAGGGGCAGCGCACATGTTTGTGGAAAAAGGGTGTAATCATTTCTATGGCTCCATGTACTGGCTCTATGATCTCTATGTCTCTCTATGGGCACTTTCACACCTACAGTTTGGTAGACGTGGTCCGATTCAGGGGTGAAGTTGATACTTTTTGGCATTGTCATTTGGTTTGGTTAGCATTCACACTAGACTTTCGTAGGCAAACTAAACATTGTCAATATAGGAAAGTTCATGTATACCTGGCTGAATATGTTTTACACTTCCAGTCCGCTGTAAAAGTGTATATTCAACCCACAATGCATTGTTTTTTTTTGGTTTGCTTCATATAGTACGGATCACGTCCACATCTAAAGCGGACCGAGCCAGCGGTCACTTGGAGGTGGACCATGAGCCCCATTTACAAGAGGACCACCGTTTGTTTACCTGGTCCGCACACCACCTCTCTCTCTCTCGCTCTATGGTCTATGTACTGCCTTTATGGTCTCTCTCTATGGCTCTATGAATGCGCTATATACTGGCTCAGTACCAGACCTCTCCCTGGACAGTTCCAACCTACTGGTACTTTACTGGGCCTGTACAAGCCTAAACGGGAACTAATACTGGGCCTGTTCCAAGTCTTTACTATTACCACTACTACTGCTAATAATAATAATTCACAGCATGTTGATAGTGCTCTACATGACCCTTTAAGCACATAGGGAGTATGTGTGGGGGCGGGAGGGGGGAGGCATGTAGCACCCACCTGGGTGATGCACAGAAGCCAGTATCCACCAGAACACTTATCAAACACTGACTACCACAGTTGAGAAGGTGAGGAATGATGAAACTATCCAATTAGAGACCAGGGGACGATAAGTGGGCCATGTTTGTACAAAGCCGGGGGGGGGGGGGGGGGGGGGGGGGGGGGGGGGGGGGGGGGGGAATTTGGCCAGGACACCGGGGTTAGCACCCTTGCTCTTGTGAGGAGTGTCATGGGATGGTCCTACAGGGAGTCAGCACCTCGGTTTAACGTCTCGCCCGAAAGACGGTGCTCTTCGACAGGATAGTCCTCTATAAGACTTCTACTGGGCCTATAACTGGGCCATAACTGGCCTGTAAAAGGCCTATGTCTAACCTATATAGGGCTTATCCATTTTTGTATTCATATTTTTACTCCGATATTATTTGGCATTCTCTATTTTTACTATCATTTTATTATTATCTTCGACAGAGCAACTGTGACCAACAATTTCTCTCAGGAGTAATAAAGCACCCGACCTATTCCAGCCTCTGGCGGACCTGTGTCTTGGGGAGTTATGTCCATCCCCTGTGTGTTGTAAGAAAGGACATGCCGGAATTTGTGAGGCTCATTTTGTGTGTGTTTATCCAGGTAGGGAGCACTTGAGCTGGGATTTACACCCTTGTGTCCCAGGGAATGAGCGGGAGGAGAACAGTCTTGATGTCACAGCCGCCTGCTCCTGCCAGGCTCTGAGGCCACTGAATCACACACACCGCCTAATACACACACACCCACGCACACTTACCCACCCACGCACTTGCACAAACACATGCACACAATTGTGAACACACACTTGAATTGATGCCAAGAGTCCCAAGAGAACTCTACTATGTACGAAAAACGGATATGAATGACACCGTTGAAACCGTTACAAACTATCGCAGGACACTGAATCACAATCTACAAGATAGTGACCGCATAGAACCCGTTGGTAGCGTTGTTGCTAGCAATGTCATGGTTAGCATTGAATCGACATTGGAAACCTGTTGCCATTCCATGTGTGGGGCAAGCGGTTGATTCACCATTCAGTAGAGAGAGATTATTGTTTGGATAGGAACCCTATTACTCCTGCCATGTCAGTGTAATAGTCTCATATATTAATTTCAAGTTTAGTTTTTGTTCTACATTTTTCTGCATTTAGGTGAAAAACAACTCTTTGACTTGGGTACTCCTTTGATTCTTCCCAGTCAAACCTTTGAACGTCATCGATCAATAAAAGAACCAACGAAAGGCTAATCAACCTTCTGTTGACCGACAAAGTATTAAATATTCTATTCCAAATATTCCGTTCCAAACATGAGAAAATTCCAGTGTTTCTTAAAGCTTTGAAGGAGAAAGCAATTAGCAATTCAAGGAAGAAAATTCTCAAAGTTTACTCTGAAGGTTAAATCAATTCCTGGATATTGTGTTTCGGCCTACAGTCCGTACAGTCGTACAGTCCTTACAAAGATTTCTTATTTTTTTATTGTACAGTTCCCAGTTACATACCTACGAATTTGCTTTTATTCTGCTGACCTCCAGACAGGAGGTCGAGGCAGGTTACCGGGGTTCTGTGAGACAGGTCTTAAGGGAATTCTATTTATTTTTACTTTTATAGTCCCATTATGTGCACAAACATCAAAGGATATAAAGAAACACAAACCACAGGGGTTCTCACTGTGAAAAATAGGTAAAACCAAAAGGGGTTCTCATGGTCTATACTGGGAGCCTTGTATTTTGACAACAGACATCTTGCCTACAGTGATGACACAAATTCAAACTAACATAACACCTTTCAACTGGAGAAGGGAAGGGAGCTACCTCTAGCTGCAAGAATAATTTAGAGAAACTGTCGCAATAAAGTAAAGAAGGTTGCATCATTTGTGAGAATATTGTTTAGGATCCATATTTCCATGGCACAAACCTAGTGTAATCATTTTTTAAAAGGTTTTCAACATTGTACATTTAGGCACCTTCATAATGAAAAAGAGAGAGTATAAAATCCATATTCTCTGTTGGCTTCATAAAGCGCTTCTCTTTTCCCTCCAGACTGTTCATGAGCTTCTCCTCGGTCCGAAGCCAACGTGACAAGGAAGCTTTGGGAGAAGGGGGGGGGGGGGGGGTGGATGGGAGGAGGAGAGAGACCCAACAAGAGGGAGGAAGCTGGTAGAAAGTGTTGAGGTCAGTGGATGGACGGCCCAGAGAAAAATCAATGTGAGCCGCGGGAAGATTTCCCAGGAGAAAGTGGAGGAGGAGTAGCAGGAGAGAGCGCTCCCATCAAGTTACTAGCAACTTGATGGGCCCAAATGAATAAGATCACAATCAGTGGCAGAAAATGAGAATCTTCCTCCTCCCCCTCTTCCTCTTTTTCCTCCTCCTCTGAACAGGGGTTTCCAGCCAGTGTAGGGTCCCCCTGCTGTAGTGAGAACATACTGGAGAAGTGGGGGGCTCACGTGTATTTTTTCCTTTTGGGGCCCTTGGGACGTGGGGTGGGACAATGGAGTTACATGAGGCAGGTTAAATCAATCAGAGGAGTTTATTGTTTACCCAGGAACTGAACTGGTAATGGTTACTGGTTGTGGATTGTTTCTTTGTGTTCTTTGTTTTTTCTATGTTGGCATAATGTTTGGTCAACTGTTGTATATTCAAACGCCTGGTGTGTCTAAAGTGATGAGGTGCTGCAATGGGTGGAAATGATGATCATAAAACAATTTGTAAAAAACATTTTGTGGGGGCTAATTATTTCTAATTAATCACAACTGAGAACATTTTTCTGCTTTTCGTCATTCTCTCTCTCTCTCTCTCTCTCTCTCTCTCTCTCTCTCTCTCTCTCTCTCTCTCTCTCCCCCTGTGTCAGGGGGCCAAAGCGAAGGACCCATCAGGCAGATATCAAGATAAACAGAACAGTGGTACCAGCTGACAAGAAAATAAAAGCCATTCATCAAAGCAGTGGTCTACTTACACCATCTGTCAGAGCAGCCCACGTAGTGCGCTGTTCACCGGTCTACTGGCCCAGAACTGCTCAGCCAGGACAGTGAACCACATCTCCGCCGCCGCCGCCGCACCACCACCACTACACACCACCACCACATACCACCACCACACTAGTACAACTGGGCCAACGCGCTGGAAAAGAAAGTAAGGAGCAATAATGAAAGAAAGAAACGAGTAAGCTGTATAAACATATATATATATAATATAAACATAAGCTGTCATAACTCAAATCTGCCGCGTCGTGGTGTTGACAGTGGCGAACAGTGGGAAGGTAGAAAGAAAGAAAGAAAGAAAGAATGAAGAAAAAAGAAAAGAGAACTAAGCCATATTTACAGTAATAATTCAAATAAGCCGTGTCGTATCATGACGTGGAGCACTGGGTCAGCGAGATGTGAACGAAAGAAAGAAGAAAGATAGGAGGGAAGATAAAAAAAATCAACAAATTGTTATAGTTGGTAATAAATCAAAAGCCACGTTATCATGTCATGGCGTTGCGAAATTTCGCAAGCCAACATCAAGGCAGCATAGGCCGATGACCTCCTCATCGTCATATCGGCACGTGGAATCTGCAACCATCATTCTTCTCCCATAATGTCTCTCTGACCTTTCAAACTGCATGTTATTATGGGCTGTTTTGTTTTGGCACAAGACCTGTCATCCTAACGCCATTGTTTTCCATCCTGTTATATTTATACTGGTAAACGAGATCCGATTGGTTGGGAAGTTTTTTCTGCCTTGTTTATCTCAGATTAGAAAGAGCAGATGTTTATACAGTGTTGTCCTTCGCGATAGCCCATTGTCACTGAAGTGATAACACAAAAGGATCCGCTTTCCACATGATCACCTTTTACATAAATGATTCAATGTGTGACAGGGGAAATCATCTCTTGAATCTCAATTTTTACTTCCTCCAAGAGGAACCAATGAGCAGCCAATGAGGCGTCTCATTGGACTCAACTGCGTTGTGAACGTGAGATGACTGCATAAAGTCATAGAGTCTGGGATCTAGTCAAGCCTGTCATCAAGTCTGTCATCCGGACAGACCATGATATTGGTCAACATCAAGTGGTTGATGTTGTTCCGAGAATCAGAGATGGCGAGATGGATCGAACATCTACAAGAATACAACTTCCCTGTGGTACACAACCATGGCTCTCCAGGCGACCATGTGGGCCGGATTGCGCACACTGTGCTGAGTCAAAGGATGCAGAGGCAGTGAAGGAACATAAAGAGAGATGTATGGCCTTGTTGTTGTTGGATGACGCAACAGACTGGGGAACAGTCTGTACAGGGTTAGGGGGGCTGGAGGCCAACCAGCGACCAGAATGTTCAGAGATTTCTGCAACTGGACCATCCTTGATTGGCTTGTGGTCACAGTGAGAGGGCCTGGGGCTTCGAGACGGAGTGCTCTGGAGACGTTGGAGGGAGCCAGCGTCGGCAAGAGTGAGACGGCAGGTGGTAGTTCAAAACGGCTGACAGGAGGAGGTGCGTAGCTAACAGCATGGCCAATTATGAGTAGGGCACTTTGGCATTAAGAAAACACTAAATATTCTATTCGAGTGCATGTTGGTGTGATGTGGAAGCCAACTGCCAAGATGTGATCCCTGTGTTGGCTGCAAGGGCCCCACAGGCCAGAGTAGAGCACCGCTACAACAGTACCAGGTCAGGGCACCAATGGACAGAGTGGCTGTTGACATACTAGGTCCCCTGGCCCGCACACAATGTCTCAGGGGTGGCAATCGCTATGTAGTGGCGGCACTAGACTATTTCACAAATTGCCTGGAGGCTGCTGCGGTTCCGGGAAAAGAGGCGGCTACCGTCTGCGAGGTGCTAATTGAAGGGATGTTCAGCCGCTTCGGGGTCACTTCCAAACTACCCTTTGATCAGGGAAGGAATTTCGAGGCCAGCTGTTAGGACTACTCACAGCTGCAGTTCAGCAGTTACGAGTAATCCTAATTACTTGCTGTTCAGCAACACAAGAAGAGCACTGGGTGCACGCAAGCCATACTGATGTTCGGTATGGACCTCCGGACCTGTTAACAACCACAAACCGTGACCTCTGCAGAGCCAAACTGAAAAACCAATAGCTGTGAGGCCAACATAACAGGGGGGAAGGAGAGTCCAGTAGTAGTTGAGGTGGTACTGGGTCGAGCCCCAATCTCCATAACTTGCATCCTTGAGCAAGATGACCTGACCCCACATGCTCCTTAATGACTATATCTGTATGTATGTGTCTGAATTCACTGTGTGTCATTTAGGATAAGATAATCTGCTTAATGCATAAGTACTAATATAAATACAGAAAGGTCAGATAGCATCCTCCCCCCCCCCCCCCCCCCCCACCCCCACCCTGACCCACCAACACACAAGTTTCACAACACGCACACAAAAGAAGTCCACAAGATCCACAAATAAATATTCATACCAAATATGCCTCCCTTGCACCTGCTATGTTTATGGTTTCAGAATCCAAGCTTATAGCATTACTTGGGCAGGGATGGTGGGTGGTTTGAGATTTACAGCAATACAGACTAAACCCCAGAACACCGTAAGTGATTCTCGTTGGACACATACTACTATGCAGTATTTATTCTTCCCAAACAGGGGGTGAAGGTAATTACAAAAACACCTACAGTTTATGACCGCGTCGGGCAGAAGAGAAAAGCTTAGACATTTCCATAAAGTAGCATTTGCCACCTGATTTCATAATAATGCAAGATGAACAAACGGCTCCAGCCTAGCCGAGACCAATTTTCCTACGTTCTATAGTTCCCATATCAGAAATATTGCAGACGAAACTCCTTGGGGAGCGCTATAATTAATTTCCACGCTATATTAAATATGAGTTACTGTTATTCACTTGAACCCGAGTGTGAATGTTGCATAATAAAACACACCTGGTAGTGGTGGTGGTGGTGGCACCATCCTGCTGCAATAGGCAGGAAGAGGTTTGGTCAAGGAGACTCTCCCTTCCACTCTCTTTTAATCTCTCTCTCTGTCTATTATGCCCTCTCTCTCTTCTCTGCACTCTCTCTCTCCTCTCTGCACACGCTCTCTCTTCCTTACTCTCTCTCCTTTCTCCCTTTCTTCTGCAACCTCGCTCTCTCCTCTGTACTCTCTCCTCTCTACACTCTCTCTCTCCCTCCTCTTCTGCTCTCTCTCCTCTCTGCTCTCTCTCTCCCCTCTGCACTCTCTCTCCTCTCTCTCCCTCATCTATCTCTCTCCTTCTCTTCTGCTCTCTCTCTCCACCTGTCCTCTCTGCTCTCTCTCCTTCTCTGTATCCTTGTGCTTTTCTGCCATGTAGCTTTTCAGTTGTTTTTCAGACTAGGCAAGGTGAAATGGGTGTTCCATCCAACTTTATTGCTCACACACACACACACACACACACACACACACACACACACACACACACACACACACACACACACACACACACACATGCACACATACACCTACTCTCTATATTGCAAAGACACACACATACACTATACACATCTACTCTCACTCTCATTCTCTGTATACATCTACACACACTCACATACATCCTCTTTCTGTATCTTGTTCTGTGTATCTTTCTCATACGTTCTCCCACAGCCTTATACACTCACGCACACACATCTACTCTCACTCTCTTGCTATCGCACTCATACACACAAACCTCTCTCTTTCAGGGCTCCATCTATGGTGAGGTGGCTTCTTGGAAGAGCTCCAACATCCAGTCCAGAGACCTCGGATTTACCAACACACACACACACACACACACACACAGACCCACTGGTCCGGCCACTGTCATTATTTACACAAAGGGAACCCTGAGCCCCAGCTCCGACTCTACCACGGCTCATTTGGAAACCAGCAGAAGCCAGTCGACAAAATTACGTTAGTCCAGCACATCAGTGTGTGGGTGTGTGTGTGTTTGTGTGTGGGCTGAGAAGGACTCTGTAGAAGGGCGCTGCTTGGGGAGCTCTGTGTCAGAGCCTGCCTGCCTGGTTGGAGCAAAGCCCCAGCTAGCGTAGCGTAGCTCACCTTTCCCCCTGTCGTCTAAGGCTACACTCGGCTAATCCAAGACCACAGCATGGCGCGGCGAAACCATTCATCAACGTTAGGCAGTGAGTCAAAAGCCATTAGTAAGGATGCGGTCGCCCTTTACACACCGAGACGCCGCGCTCAGAGGAGCTACCGGGCACAGAGAGAGAGGCTGGAGGGGGTTCTCTGATACAGGGAGACTGAGGACGGGACCATGGTGGGAGAGGCTGTGGTGCACTCTGATTTAGGAATAAGGGCCAACAGTGAGAGGGACTGTGGTGTTTAGCTTCAGACGGAAGACCAGTGACAATGGTTGTAGTGCTCTGCTTCAGGGAAATGTGGACCAGTGCAAATAGTGAGAGGATGTGGTGTTCAACGTCAAAGTGAGAACCAGAACCAAGAGTGAGAGGATGTGGTACTCTCTGCCTTAGGAAAACTGGGGACCAGTGAGTGGAGTTGCGGTGTTTCGCTTCAAACAACATGAGGACCAGGGACCACAGAAAACGCTGTGGGGCCCACTGATCAGGGACTCATATGAGGACTGAGGAAAAAGCTCTGAAGTTTCTTGGCCTACAGACAGTTTACCCTTTTGAGTCAAATACGATCATTGAATGCTAATTGAAAAACAAATCCCTGTTTTTTCCTTAACAGTGTGTACAATTGAGTAGCAACTAGCGGCAAGGTTTCAGATTGCATCCCCCCCCCCCCCCCCCCCCCCCCCCCCCACACACACACACACACACACACACCCCTCCCCTTCCAACAACTACGGTGGCCTGTACTGGCCTGTATTGTGTGAGGTGTGTTGTGTGATCCAAATGTTTTCTAAATGATTATACTATAACACACAGTCCTCTTATTACATCCATAGTGGTAAACTACATTCATAGACTTTTATTTTTATAAATAATTTTCGCTAATAGTTGTATGTATTGATCATCTCGATAGCATTCTGTGCTACAAGCCAATGTTTATTTGAACTGTGGCAAGTCAATATAGGTAGCTTTTGATGATATGACGGTGTGCGGTCATCGCAAGTTTCATTTTTGATAACAACTTTCTCAAAAAGAGTGATAGCCTATTTTTGGTTATCAAACAGGGAAACCGCATCACAAACTAACGTCTCAAATACATGTATTGTAGAATATATCCATTCTAATTGAATTGTTTAAACACATAGGATGTTTTGGCAAAAGGATGGAGCATGCTCGTCTTCACTGGCTATGTGGCGTGTCCGAGAGAGGGTAAAGCTTCACGGACATTTATAGTATAACACAACGGTGTGTGGCACAACGCTCATACACAATGATGCTGCTAAACAAGTATCACAATTGGGTTGTAGCCATGGGGATAACACTCCCCCCTCCTTCCTAGTACGCTTAGCCCGAAAGGCATTTTGTTTATTTAAATAAAAACGCATGCTCTCTAGAGCCGTTTGTCCGTTCTAGGCTACTGTAGAAACATGGCGGTGCAACATGGCGGCCCCGGCGGAAGAGGAACTGCTCCTTATGTAGATATGAAGGGCTCATTCTAAGGTAACAAAAACAAAACAATTCTTATTTTCATGGGATTATACATTAATTAAAACATACATATGAATATTATATTCCATTTCTGCCAAGTCGGTTCCGCTAGATGCAGCTTAATTCTACACACTGCACCTTTAACAAGCGCTGCAGTGAGAGACCTTGGTTTATTGTTTATTGAACAATGGGGCCTTATTTTAAATGTCCAACACAATTAGCTACATGGCAGTTTGGAATTAATCAGGGCAATATAATGAATCATGTCTGTCTTTTTCACAGAGACGGTTTATTTTCAACTCATAAGCATATGCAGCTTGTCTGACACTCACAGTTACATTGGCAGTATATTGCTGTTAGCGTTTTTATCTAGTTTTGCTGCCTATGAAATGGGAAAACCATCGACCCATGAAATAATGAAGATATATGCCTTTTCTTAATTGCTGTTATTTTAGGTCATATATATACTGACATATAACATATAATATATTATATTATATTATATAACATAGTTTTTTAAACAAAATGTAGGTTTCCAAACATTTTCATCATCTTGAATATCATAATGAAATGTTATTTGTTACAGGGGTTATGTTATATGTTGCAGGTTAGTATTTGTTATTACACTAATGATTAAAGGAGATGGAAGATGGATTATTGCCCGTCCTCTGTGTGTATGTGTGTGTGTGTGTTGGTTTGTGTGTGTGTAAGTACATATGTACATACGTACGTGCATGCGTGTGTGTGTGTGTGTGTGTGTGTGTGTGTGTGTGTGTGTGTGTGTGTGTGTGTGTGTGTGTGTGTGTGTGTGTGTGTGTGTGTGTGTGTGTGTGTGTGGTCCGGACATGGAACGAAAACAATGTAAATAAATATCCGAATCTTAAAAGATTTTCTTGTCATAGTTACCCACACTGAATGTGTGGGTAACTCTGTGTAAACGAGGGGCATGGGTAGAGTCACGGTTGGTGGGGGATGTTCTATGCCCTGCTAGCAGAGAGGAACGTCTGCTTTGTTGTTCTGTTGTGAAGTGCCAGCGCAGCAATACTGTTCTGCTAATAAAGGTCTCTCAACCTTAACGGAGGCCCTTCGCTGACAGACAAAACTATTTCCAACTGATTATTTTGCTGAAGGCTCATGTTTTTCATATTTATTTTTTTACAAATTACATTTGAATGTGGTGAAAGAGTTACAAGGGATGGAACCTAATCCATCACCTATAAATATTGTTGTGATGCGAAAAAAGTTGGAATTAAACAGACATTTTGTAAAGTGAGTGATTTGCATTTTCGTCTGTGTTTATTTGTTTGGGTGCATACAAAGTTTTAAAGTACCTAAGCACACACCAACAAACCCCATTTTGGGCCAGCGTGCCAGTTGAATGAAGTCGGATGAAATTTGTTGTTGGCAGACAACAAAGGGTCAGCTTTGGCTAGGTTTTGGTGTTTCAATCAGGAGAGACTAGTTGAAATGACCTGATAAACCTCTTCTCTGTGGAGAAGGAGTGGAGGTGGGCTTTCATGAACGTAGCATCTGAAAGACACCGAGAAGGGAAGCAAGCAGCCATACTTCTATTAACATGTATCATGAGAAGGTATCATCCAGAAGAATGAGACTGGCAGGTCATTGCCAGAGATACCGGGAGCTCCCAGCCAGCAAGCTGGTGCTGTTGGAACCAACACACGGGCATCGATCACGAGGGCGTCTCACACCAACATACGTGGACGTACTGCGGAAAGATGTAGGAGCAGAAAACACTGGCAAACTAGCCAGTTGCATGGAGGATCGAGAAGATTGGAAACACCGCTGGAGGACTGGTCCAAGGACGACCTAGAGAGAGATCCTTGTGATTGGTTAGAATGCTTTATTAATGAATGCTTGAAGATAGCGTGGCAAATGTTAATCTGCTAAAGGTGCAGAGAGGTTTTCTGTATTTTAGGATGCAGGGAGAAGCTCTTAAAGGCCAATGCTTCATTTGTTGGTGCATTGTGAAAGCTTACAGGGTGAAGGTTAATATAGAGAGGGAAAAATAGAGGTAATGTCAGACATAGAATAATCTCTTTCTCTATGTATCTACCCGATACTTTACCGCATGGCCCATGCTATGCTCATTTAAGAGGACACTGGGTGAAGCTGCATTTAAACCGGACACAGAGAGCGTGTGGAAGACCCAGTGGGTTGAGATATAGACTTAAAGCTCTTTATAAATAAGACTCCCCATTCTGTTTTTTACTTTCATATTATTATCCCCATATATCATTATCATCAAATTTTATTTTGCAACTTAATCTCCATTTGAAAACCGGAATACCAACGACGGGAATAAGATGGGTCTATGGTACACCAGTCTCAGTGTGGCAGTAGAAAACTGATCTCTAAAGAGAGACATGTACCAGAGTGTATTGTGAAAAACATGATGATATGGAGAATGATATTTGTACAAGAGAATGATAAAAGAGAGAGATCAGAATACGAAGATAATGTGAGAAAGATGGAGAGGGTGAGAGGAAGAGAGAGAGAAGTGAGAGTGGAGAGAGCGAGGAGAGAGGGAGAGAGAGGATAGAAGACAGACAGAGAAGAGAAGAAGGAGAGAGAGAGAGAGAGAGAGAGAAGAGAGTAGGGTGAAGTGGAGATGAGAGAGAGATAGAGTAGTATACGCAGAGACTCAAATAAAATAGTGGGTGACCAAATAGACCTAGTGTGTTCTCTCCGCACGCTGAGTGTCTCTAGCGTCCTACAACACCTTAATCACTATGAGACAGTTCTCGCATCTTTATCTAGAACGCCACGATGAGCTGAAGAGAAGGAAATAGTAACAGAATACCGCTGTCAATATTGGTCTACGAGTGTTCAAGTCTTACACTTGTTGCACGATCCGGCCTTTTATAGCAAGGACCCATACATTTTACAAGGCTCCAATGGAGAACATAATTTTTTTTTTAATTGGGTTGTGTTAATCCTGTTTGCTTTGGGTGTTTGGACAGCGCTTAATACTCTGGGAGATGAAATACATCAATAATGGGGGTAACATTGCGTAAGACTTTCACTGGTCGCCTGGTACCCACGGCGACAGAAGTGGAGTGTCCGACAGCACATATCTACCTTTAATATAAATCTTGTGGGACGTATTTGCGGATGAGTCGCAGCACATCACAGACACACCCCCTGAGATGGTCGCTAATGTTTTAATTTCCTCTGTAAGAAAGACAGAAACAGAATTTTGAGTTGGGCTGATGGATGTACGTTTTGAAAGGAAAGAAAAGAACCATCAAAAGGTTTGACTTTGAGAAAGTCTTAATAAATGAGTGGTTAGAGGTGGGGGTTTGGTTGGGGTCGAGTGGCTAGTGTTGGACGGCGGACCAGAACCCAAAAGAAGGTTCCAGGGTCCATTACCTAAGACGCTCATCAAGTACATGTGGAGTACATATGCTTGAGGAACACGGTGCAGTTCTTTGGGGCTCCAGAGTGAGCGAGTCTTACCTCTCTAATCACCCAAGCAGAAGATTACAAGAGAGCATTAGGTGGTAGGGAACGTGGACAAAGAGTGATTTTTACACATCAAAACACAAGAGAAACTTTAACTAATGCTACTGCTAACTAATGCCTTAACCTACAATATCTGCGTCGCCACAGCTATGCAGAGGATTACTAACACATGATATGTAGAGTCTTAAAAGGTGTATCATTCATGTCTTGTATTGTACCTTTCAAACCCTTTAGTGTGGCCAAAAGTGCTGGCTCGACCAGGTAATTGACTCACAACTCAATTGGTGAAGCCAATCTTTTTTGGTTTCTAGGAACTCAAATCATCTTGCTCTGCTGCACTGAAAACCTTTGTTTGTGCAGCCAACACCTCCTCTTCACCCCAAAACATCCCCCATTTTGGGTCTGAGGGCACATTGTTCACTCATCCTATTGGATTGGACGTCTTCATTGGCCACTCCTGATTGGTTCACTCATATGTTGGTATATACCTCAGTTCAATGTCAGACGCACAGGTGAATGGTTGCATGATAAAAAGGCTTCTTTTTGAAGAAATAAATCCTTGTTTATAATTGCAGCAGTGTTCTCAGTCTGATAGTCTGTCAACTGGCCCAGGATATCACAGGAGGAGGAGGACTGGAGGGCAACTTTGGTATTCGAATGAGATAAATATATATTTAAATGTCATGGCCCAGTTCCGTCAGAACGAGCTTTAAATACATTCCTGGGAAATATGTATATGAGACTGCACACATTGCACAGCCTCCATAGCAGCGCATTCATGAGGAAGCAGCATGTGGTAATACAGTCTACATACTAATATTTTCAATGTACATAACTAGTTTGACTTTTCCTCAGTTGAAAAGACCATCATCATGGAGAATAACAATCAAAATACAACTGCAATAAAAATACCATGCAATGACCTTCCAGATGATTGGATGGCGATCGCCAAAGGATAATCGGTCCATTAATTGCTGCTTCCAGATGTCTCAGGTTTGGTTGCTCTATGTATTGTTATTACTGTTAACATTTAGAATCTAGAGTCTAGCAATTTAGTTCCAATAACACACTTCGGTTGAAAATATGTGGTACACATATCAGGTGTTTTTTTACACATCTTGAAGATCCTTAATGATTCATTGTTGTTGGTGGGCTTAGCCATACCATGGTATTATCTTGGTTCGGACATCATCATCATCATCATCATCATCATCATCATCTTACCAGTAACCTTGCAAACTCCTGAGGGACAATTCACAGTTACGACATATAGCACAACAACTTTGATATACTGTAGTTATATGATTATATATAGATTTAACAAATACAAAACGGCCAGTTGAAATGAAAAAGAAAGAAATTCAAAAAAGAGAGTGAAAGATGTAGAGATAGAGCGAGAAGGAAAAAAATATAGAAAAAAAGAAAGGCGGGGCAGAAGGAATTTAATTGTCATTAATACAACTCATTTTTCATTCTAATGCATTGTGAATGTTAGCCACAAGACCACCCTCTCATATTGTACAGCTCCAGCCACATAGCTGTACTCTATTAAAAGGTTAGTAAAATGCCACATCTTAACTGCAATTAATCAGGGCCACATGTGTTCCCAACTGACCTTTGTTAGAATGGGCCAGGACACTGATGTTATACAGCCCACTACAGGGAAACAAGAACTCAAGTGTACCAACCTTTAACCTCAAGATGCGCAACTCCCCAGGGGCTTTTACATGGGTGGCGTTTACTGGTTGACATTGATGAAGATGACAAAATCAGTTTTAGTAAAGTATTACCAAGACAACATTTCTCATTTCACTTCCTCATATTTGAAAACATGGCAGCTGTTCTGGTTTGTTTTAATCACCCCATACACTCCCTTGTTATTGTTGAAAATTGTCTGGCAAGACCATTAAAATATTTGCCAGCCAGAATCTCTGCCTCAAGTTATTATCTTAATGTTGTTCAATCTTCAATCAGATACCACAGTAACTTGAATTCCTAATGTCGTGGATCAGACAAACAGCACACAAAGCACGCACACACTCAGTCCAGAGAAAGTGATATAGTGCATCAATACTACATACTGATAATAGTATAATAAACCTAAACAAATATTGATTATTTATAGGGCTGTCCCCTTATAGCAGACTTCCATTAGTCGATCAGAAGAGGCTTAGTCGACCAAGTTTTCATTAGTTGCTTAGTCGTGCAAAAAGTACAAAATAATATAATTATTAATTGTCTCAAACGAATACATCCATGTTCGGGAAGGAAGGACTTACAGTTGCAGTGGGGTTTTTGTGGGGATTGTCGTGTAGTGTGGGGGATCTCAAGACATGCGATTTTGCTGCCACCCGTAGATTCGGGACAAAGATTTCAAACCAGTTTGATATTATAGGGCCTGACTCACGTAGTGCGTGAGATTTGGTGAGTTTTCAGAGAAGGTGCGGATAAATGAACAGTAGAGTCTTCATGTGTGAATCTCGCATGTTCCCAGTTGCCTAGTGTGGACCACCGACTCCATCAGCTGCTGTTTATAAGGGTAAGGATTTGGTCATTGATGGAGTGTGGCCATACCTCCATCAGCCATGCCTCCGATAGCCGAGCCTTGTCAAGCCCCGCTCAGCGGAATACAGCTCCAGCAGCCACCCCTCCATAGGCCACTCCACCATCAGTCACTCCTCCATCAGCCACTCTACCATCAGTCACTCCTCCATCAGCCACTCCACCATCAGCCACTCCTACATCAGCCACACCACCATCAGCCACATCACCATAAGCCACCATCAGCCACTCCTCCATCAGCCACACCACCATCAGCCACACCACCATCAGCCACTCCTCCATCAGCCACACCACCATCAGCCACACCACCATAAGCCACTCTTCCATCAGCAACTCCTCCAACAGCAACTCCTCCAACAGCCACTCCTCCGTCAGCCACTGCTCCGTCAGCCACACTTCCTTCAGCTGTTCCACCACCCAAACAACATCCGCTAATAGGAGCTTAGTCTCTTTTTTAGTCTCTAAAAGAGGAAAATGATCCGAGGTTTTCAACATGGACGTTATTTTAGGAACCGAGACGTAGTCCTACATTATCAATTTGAAGTCTTTGTCCTAGCTGATGAGGAATTTGATTAGACATTTTACGCTATAAACATTTAACAGACTCAGATTCAGTTCAGATTGTTTATTATGCAAAAGATTTTACAAATGTACATACGATCCCACATGTAAATACAAATTGTCCCTTTATTTAAAGTTTGTCTATTTGTTGGCACCATCAGCTAGTCTCCTTACCATGCTGTGCGATATATAGTAGCTATATAGTGCCTGATGGTGACCAGACTATTGCACTCTATAAAGCAATAACACAGAAAGGTTGAGGTCAGGAAAAAAGAGCAGGGACATTTTCCTGGTCTGTCATTGACTGTATTTTGATGAGAGGTCACTTGGCCATGTACAAAATGAACGACTTGCCAAACGAACTATTGCAGTGACCAGGAAGCTGAAGTTTATATGAGAGATTGTGTGTAGACTGTGAAAGAATGTTGATAATGAAAGTGTGTGTTGAGTAGGAGTGGGTGGTTGAGCCTCGTCTTTAGGAATGAGGGGGCGTGGCTCTCGAGAGCTGATGTGAAGGCAGGTGAGTTAGTGGCAGGTGATTTCAGTATTCCAATCACCTGTGTAAATGCAGCACCACTGCCCACAGGGGGAACGATGCCAACTGAGCAGGAAAACCTTTTCATTTAATTTTATGTACTCTGTTGAGCAACAAGAAATGGTGCAAGCTAGTGAAAACCCTGTTTAATTATGTACAATATATTTAGTCATTAGTTACCAGTGAATGCATGTGAATATTTTTGCAACAATGTGAAGTTATTGTATAGCTGAGAGGATTGTGGGGTTATAATAGACCAAACACAGTGTGACGCAAATTAAAACGAATATATTAGTTCAATAACAGACTTGAAATAAGTCTGAATAACCAGACGAGTCCAATAACAACCAAATTAATTAATAATTAACACAAATTATACAGATTCTCCTAAGAAATCACCTGTGGAAACAAAAGAGAAAGTGAGAAATACAATACGTCTCCATGGTTCGGCTCCACTAGTAAATAAGACACACAGAAGACAGCGGTCCATTCTAATACCTTGTTACCTACAAGTCAGATCCCTGTCTCCAGCAACATAGTTGGTCCAAACAAATATGAACGGAAGTGAAGCGTGCCGTTCACTCACATTTTAGCTCGTCAGCCATCCGATTCAAGATTATAAATCTAAAGTCTGAATGGTGAGACTAGTGAAGTGGTGTCCTTGGGGGGACACGGGACATCCCATTACCTTAATGGGATGTCCTGTGTCCCCTAGAGAGAGTGGTCTTTCTACTTTAAAGAGTTTTCTCAGTCTTTGCTAACAAAATAACTAGTTGGTAACTAATCTAAATGTACTATGTACTATAGCTCCATGTACTATGTACTATAGCTCCATGTACTATGTGCTATAGCTACATGTACTATATACTATAGCTATATGTACTATGTACTACAACTGTGGAGCAACGACTACACAATTCAATTACAGAACATGTCGAAACCTGTAGTGAGTGTTCTAAGGTACAATTGCTAGCTCCAGGTAATTCAGGCCTATGAAATCATGGTCAACGTTCATTTTATTATTCCTCAACTACTTTGAAACATATACAGTTTTGGGGTCTTTATGTTACAGAACAATGTTATAGTTTTCAAAAGTGTTTCCGCAGCATCCATCTGAATTTATAGCTACATTTACAGCTTAATCAAATACATGGTCTGCCTGAATGAAATTCTCCATGGCTACTTTTTACCTTGTTTTCTCTTGTTGTAATATTAATTAATTAATTAATTAATTATCCTTTGCATGTGTGTCACTTCTAGGAGTTATAGGAGAGCAGATTCTGTTACAACACTTCCAATGGAATTATGTGCAATGTGACACACTTATCTAATATATGGTGATGTGCTTATGTATATGTATCAGAGCAGGCCAGGGGGCCCTGAGAGCACTATATACCAGGGAGCCGGGTGTGCGTATGTCCCTGATGCCTAATCAAGAGCACTCCCAGGTGGCCGCGGCACACAGGTACACAGAGGACATGGTAGGGTGTCCTAATATGGACATCCCGGCTAGGAATTCATGAATATAAATTGTTTCCAAGTAACCTAATACCAAATGGAAAATGCTAATATAAATGCAAGTGGTTAAGTGGTTTCACTTTGCGGTTTGTGTTTCCCTAAGGGGCTAGAAGAGGCAAATATAGAGGGGGGGGGAGCTTGTTTTGTTTGTCCTTAGTCTAAGTCTTAGAGCGATGAAGACTTGTTTTCTTTCTGTTAACTTCATTCAACAAAGATTTTCGATGCTGGTTTATGCAACAGAAGTATACTTCAAAAATGGTGTTTGTTCTCCATAGGCCAAAAAAAAGTTGAAAAAATGAAATAAAGGAAAGACATTCACCTGTAACAGAGCCTGATGGAGAAAGTATTATGAGGTCTGCTACTTATGCCAGGAGGCGTTGAAGAGATTGTGGAATTACATATTTCCCTAGCCCCCCACTACTCCACCCACATGGGCTCCTGGATGCTAACGTTCACATCATCCTGGGAAGCGAAGGTGAAAACAACGGAAAGGTGCAGCCAGACGCTCCTCGTTACGACCGCCTCCACAGCTTTGGGGGAAGTCTGATATCTGCAGAGCAACGGAGCTCTGATTATGATATTTTTATGCCACTGTTTGCGACAGGGAAGTACAATCTCTAGAGGGATATGGTGTGTGTTTTTTAAGGTGGAGCTGTTGGGAGTTCGTATGTGGATGAAATAAGTCAATTCTAACAGTATGTTTTTTATGTTGAGATAATATAATTGAATAATTATGTAAATGATATAATGTTATGGGAGTCAAGCACAATGACTAATACGTAAATACATTATCATGCACAGATGAGGCTGAACAATTATTCAAGGATGACTAGATGCTAGATACTGGATATGATTAGATATGATTTTGCAGATAAGATAAGGTAAACAAACTACTCTACATAGCTGTGGTATCCTTGAGTTTATTTAGACAGAGCTATTTCCACGTACTTCTCACATTATATCAACGTCTTTCCGATGTTCAACTAGAATCATTTTAGATTTTTATTCACCGCTGAAACCAAGTGTGGTCTGAAAATATTTTTCCCTTAGGTTCTCTCCCTCTCTGTATTACGTTGTTCTCAATCGATCAATCTAACAGCCTCAATCTTGTCCCACAGTCACAAAAGCAGCCCCTGCAGACAGAAGTCAAATGTTTCTATAACCATTTTTTGTACAACATTGACCTTCACATTAATGGAGGAAGTAAAAAAAAAAAAAGAAACCTCACCACACCATCGAGCCAATCCATGTGTGTTTAATCTGTCTTTAAAAGTGCCAGGCCAAAAAAACTAACACCTGACACATATCCAAAAAATTACGCAACCCATAAAAAAAAGCACAAACCGTCTTCACGACTCCTCATGTATGACAACACACACACGCTGTGCCCTTAAGCGTCAGCATCAGAATACAGACCCTCCGCCCCCATGGATAGGACTATGGAGACTCAACTATTAGGGACGCAAAACCCCCATCGGGTTGAAGGGAGGGTAAAGTGGGACTCAAGAGAGAGTCAATTAGAAGATTATGGGAGCTCTCTCTGTTTGTATGGATCCGAGAAGAAGAGAGAGTCCGTAAATAAACGTGTGTGGAGTCCATAAATATAGTATGACAGGCAATCAGCAGAATGCAACACAGTACCCCGACCACCCCACCAAGGACACTGTCGAAAGAAGGGGGTGAGTTACACCCCCCCCCCCCCCCCCCCCCCCACCCCCAATCTGTATCCCATCCAGGGTCTCATGCTGACAGACAGACAGACAGACTGACTGACGACCCAATTGGCCGCCACCTCCACCACCGGCTGGAGTGCACTAGAACTTTCAGAACACAACGTCAAGGTGAGGACAGAGAGAGAGAGAGAGACAGAGACAGAGACAGAGACAGAGACAGAGACAGAGAGAAAGAGAGAGAGAGAGAGAGAGAGAGAGAGAGAGAGAGAGAGAGAGAGAGGGAGCAGGAACGAAGGTAAAGTGTGCGGTTATGGGATCTATCAATCAAATCGATGGTGGTTGAAATAACGGCCTCATGGACGTGATCAAGCCTGCCAGCGGGGCGTGGGTGGGTACAGGAATAATTCAATAAATGGAGTATTTTAAAGTGTCCCTCGAGCAAAACAAGCAATATCTTGTCTAAGAGACGCTGGTCTGTGAGTGTGGTACCGATTCTTTCTGACACAGAAGAAAATGTTTGGCAATATAGAAAGAAACTTTAGGTCATGGTAAATGGTGAAGCGGCAAGGTTTTGTTTTTATATTGTAATTTTTGTTGTTACATTTGGAACAACAAACCTAACCCTTTAAGCTGCATTGTTCATGCATATGCAGCTTAAAGGTTTGAAGAAAAAGTTGAGGTTTTTTTAATATTAATGTCATTCATACGCATTTGAGACCAACGTGTTTGGATATAAATAAAAGCGAGTTTCATACCAGAAAGGAAGACTTGATTACATCAAATCTGCAGATTAAGTCATAACGTAACAGTAAAAATAAAATAAAGAGTAGCATAACAATAGAGTGTAACAGTAAAGTATAATAATATATATTACTATTCATCTGATACATTAACATATGTATCAAACAATTTCCTCTCTTATGGTCGAAAGACAAACATAATAAAAATGTTGTGGGCCTGAGGTGGGTTGTCAGGGGCAACATGGGGATACACAGGGGGATATGGGGAGGTCGTGGAGAATGAAGATGACCCTACATGGAGAGGAAACTGCACCTGAGGGGGAGGGGCCAGCAGAAGAGGCGGGGCCAACTGAGGAGTTGGCGCCAGGAGGAGAAGGAGAAGATAGAGGAGGTAGAAGAATCGTGAACTAGAGGCTAAACTCCTACTTCTGACGTCTTCTGATCTCATTTATGAGCTTCCGAGAATCAGAAGGCCATTTTGTAAACATCCTCCTACATCCACACAGTTTTACCTTGATATAAATAATGCAACCTCTATGGCTGCTGAACATACAGGGTGACAGGTAAACCTGCATTCTTACAATTTGTGTGCTGACAGCTTAATAACATCAACCTACTGAGGGATGACTATGGAATTTACCTTTTATTTAATGTAAGCATTAATATCAATTGCTCATTTAGTCAAAGTGCTCACGCTTGCCTCCACACTTTTGCGGTCTACTAGAGTGTATCCACCAGAGGGGTTTCACTGTCAACTCTCCGTCTCAATGGTACTCTATATTCAAAACGCAGCGTGATAGTTCTCCAATAGCAAGTTTTAGAGAATGACTTGCAGACGCCGCCGAGAGTTCCTTATTCCTTTTTAAAATGCAGATCACAGACTCAACATCAACTCAGTCGCTCGCATCCAGCGGACCGGCCACCCAGCGATTGGATACTCCCATCCGCCTGGCACAGGTGGATGGGAGGAGTGCCAGGGGCCGCAGAGGCCCCCAGGGAGACAGATGGCAGGGATGTAGAGGAGGGAGAGGAGATAACAGTAATAACACATTACTGTCTACGTGTCACAACACAACAGGTCCAAGAAAACCGAAAGTATTTGGCAGCTTTTTGGCTCCACGCCTTTCTTTAAGAAACCTAAATCCTAAATCTGGGTGTCATGGCCAACTGCAAGGTTTCCCCGGATCACCCAATATAAATGCCAACAGGGGTAAGCTCAACCTTCAGTAGGCCTTACAGACCCCTGGTCCCCACTTCAACTTCCCTTATGGGTTGAATTAAGTACTATCTTCTTATCCCTTCCACAAACACTTATCTTACAACAAAGACCAAAGAATATTGTTTTAATTGTTCTCATATATGTTTTTGGTCCTAAGATCATATAATTCATTGAAAATAACAGGTGCGATTTTTAAGTAAGCAAATCAGACTTTGTTGGGATGTTTGATGGCATAACATCGCACAACTTTGTTCATAAAGTTTGATAAGGCCTACATTATCAAACGTTATCAAATGTTTTCACTTTAACTCATACACACGTCTCGAGAAAACATACAAAGGTGATTGTTTGGATACAAATCTGAGGTCTCAGCCCTCAAAGGTTCTGTTTAAGGCCAGATGTAGCTCCCATCTATGTCCTACATTCACAAGTGCATTTCTGCCATGGATTGCATGCCAAAAAAACTCACAAATGAAATACATGTAGGCCTAACATAGGTCTGAAAATCCAGTGTCACTTCAAGTGTCTCCCAAGGTGTAGGCTGGCTGCAATGCCACCGAACGACCCATCGACTCGACAGGTCTGCTATGGTAGCAATTAGGCTATAATAGAATCTGGGAGATTGACACGGTTCATAACACAAGGAGCGCATTAGTTCTCCAAGGCTGACCACTGGATCTGAACATGTCAACTGATGTCAATTTTTATTTTTTTATTTTATTTAGACCACATGATATTCAAGCTAACATCAGGACCTCATTTGACCACATATTTGTAGTGCTAACACCAGTCCTGAATGGTTTCTCCTTCTACACATAGAGTGGTCGACACAACACCATATACAGTTTTATGTGTTTGAGACAAGTCAGACACTACAAAAATGGCCTCCTTGCCATTTCCACCCATGCCAAGACAGACCGAATGTTTACCTGGGTAAATTAGAACCTGTAGGCGTGGCTTATTTACCATTCCGCCCATGATCAATATAAACTGAATTTTTACCTGTATTCGAGAGATGCTCCATGAACCACCTCCAGAGTATAAGCTCATTTACCTTGTATCCCTGCCAATAAATCACGTGTTGAACATTTACCACTCTCCGAGTCATACCTAGCCCGAAACCACGATACCACAAAGGATTAATTTTACTTTTCATCACAACCCGTTTCAAGATTAATAGTGTGTCCGTAGCCAGTGACTTAAGTGATTAACCGAGTCTCGTCTCCTGTGTGACGTCTTTTGTATCCTATAGTTGAATAGAAAAATAGCTACGCCAAAGGGCATGCGTTCACAACAGCGCCATTATTAGCGCGTCCCTGAGTGCGTGTTAACAACTTACTTTGGCGGAGTCGGACGCACATGCGTAACATACTGGGGAGGCACTGCGGAGGCCTACGACGGGTCAGGGTGGCATTGTAGGTGGTGGGGGATGAATACAAAACTGGCGTCATTCTCCAGTCTATGATAGCGGGAAACTTCACCGTGTGACGCTGTCACACTAGGTAGCCTACAGGCTAACCTTTTGCATAAGATGAGACACCCTGTGAAGCTGAGCACTTGTGTACTTCCACATTCTATTCGATTACCCCTGGGTACCATAGGCCATATTCAACAACACTAGGACATCATTATTACAGAACCCTATAGATACAATTGGCTGTATTCTCATAGGGCCAACAACTTTACCAACTTCAACAGAAACTAAACGACAGAATACCACACCAGGATAACAATTTTCAAGTCACAAACAATAAGAATTGCATAGTGAACGGTTCATTAGTCTCCGTCAAGATGACACTTCAGTGGAACAATGTTTTGCACACAAAAAAAACAAACAGAAGGGGAATGCCTATTCAATTCTGAAATAACTTAATGCCAAGGGATTTACAAAAATGAACAAAATTCCATTTGGGGTGATGCATGCCAGAGAAGCTAAATATGCAAATGCTTTTTAAAGTTTTAAGCATTGTTAAATGTCAAACTACAATGTATTGTAGGCCTATGTATTGTAGACCTGGCGACTGATTTATACAAATCAGTCGCCAACTCTATAAGCAGCAGTGAATGAAATGTGTCAATGTTTTGGCTGTCTGTTATGAGGACCTTCAGACTTATTTAAATCTTTCCTCGACCTCACTAGGGTCAATCTCCAGGGATGGGCATGATTTACGCAAAACAAGTCTGCTTCGTTTATCTTTCATCAATACCCTTACTTCGTGTTTATCTTAACATGTTCAATAATAGCTTCGTTAAAAATGTGACACAAAAAACTCGGCCAGAAGGACTATTATGCAGGAGATTGTCCATCACATTAGTTACAAACACGCGGCTGAATACCGCCATCTTCTGGCTGAAACGGGAACATCACTTTGTTACTCCGATCTTTTTCAACGTATTTTCTAGATTGAAAACAGATCAATTCAGTTTTTTTTATATTACACTACCACAACCCGACAATTGACAGCAAACATATCAGACTGATTTCAGACAGAAGCCCAAGCAACAGAATTATGGTAGAATATTTTATTCTCATATATTTTACGGAATAACATACAAAGCCTTTCTACCCTACATAAATGCCCGTAACACCCTTCCCCAACCCCCCCTCCAAACACAGATGTGCACATCCACCCCCCCCACCCCCCCCCCCCCCCCCCCCGCCCCGCCCCGCCACTTCCAATGCAACAACTGGAGCAACAAGAAGTTCAACAGTTACATGGTGGGTGACTGTATTCTCAAGATGCCTTGAGAGGAGTAAACGAATAGTCTAAAACAGACCAAAACGGGGGTGAATGTGGAAGAAAAGTATTACTGCAGTTTCAAGTGAAATGTCTTATTCATATATAAAAAAAAGACAAAAATTCATAAATGAATACATTAATAATAGAGAAGAAGCCATATTTGGCCTACTGTGGATTTAAAGTGTGCTGCAACCAAGGCAGCGAATTAGCAAGAAGAAAAAAAGATGAGTTTGTTAGGATGAAAGCAAAATCAGAAACTTTCCGTCTTCATTTATCACAGGAAAAAAAAGGACGTAATCAGTAATGTGCAACAATAATTTAAGTTTACATAAGTTTATAATAAAAAAATAAAAATCTACTCGTCATCTCTTGCAAAGCTGCTCTATGGAATGATATATTTAGCCTGTTAATGGACAAAAACAAAACACTGACCAAACGAAAACAACCAATTGGAGCAGGGGCATTTGGAAAATATACTAATACAAATGGTATTGTAAAACTGACATTGCAGAGAGCTGAGCTAGGTAAACTGTATATTTTAATCTGTAATATAATTTTTTTAAATATTATGAAACATAGGAGGGTGCGTTCGATAGCTTTTACTTGGCTACTAAATTTTAGTAGCCCAGTTGTTGATCCAACATCTATGACCCAGGGTTATGGAATCCATAACTAAACTTCACACAGCTGGCAGTAACACCGTATTATGAGTATCTAGAGTTAGAAGAGCATTTGTTGCAATTTTTCCAAGGCCAATTTGTTTAACCCTAAAACCAAAACGTTATTGAAACATTTAGTTTTGCATGAATTAGAAGTGAATCACACCTTAGCAACAGATTGGGATAAACCCGAGACATTAAGATTTGCCTGTTAGCTTTTCAGTAAGTGTCAACACAGTGCTTACAATGGAGGTTGAGGTCTAGAATCACGTTGGAATTACCATTTTGTTCACTTCATTTTTGAATAAACCTTTAGCTCTGTTTTAAATCTGAGCAATGATAAATTGACCAAGTCTGTTAAGCATCAACTCCCGGTTGATTCAACCATTTATCACGCTTTTCTGCAGACCAAACTGTGTCACACTGTATTGCTATAAAACAAACGGAGATGTGAATACATCAATCATTATACCTCGATTGCACAGCAAACCTGCGTGAGTAAGTTCCGACTTGTTTTATGCAAAACCTACAGTTGAAATTATTGTAAAGATTTGGTGGAAATAAGACAAAAACAAACTAAAACCCATTCTTTAAGTTATTTAATTTAATAATTTTTCTGGGGTTGGGGGGGGGGGGGGGGGGGAAGAGACGTATAGACGATCCTGTTTGCTCACACCACTACATGTGAAAACACCAGAAGAAAAAAAAAACGGTTAACCTGCACAATAAAAACGTAAATCCAACAGTTCACAGTCCAGAAAGGTGCTATTTGAAACGAGTTTCTCAAGGGGCTTGAGAAAAAGCTATGTCAGAGCAGACATCCACGCGCTCTACAAGTCAAAGATCTTCTTCTGCGTTTCGCCCAGTTGACAACTCAAGACGCCGGGGGATTTTGTATTTTTCTTTTTTTAACCGAATCGAGAACCCTTCCGAGACCACGTGAGCGCCATCTTACGAGACAACATCATAGTGGAGGGGAGAACTTTCCTTCCACACAGGGGGGCAGGGCTTCCCCACGCACTGGGGGAAGGCGCCAGTCCTCTGGGCCTCCGTTCACACTTGGCTGCAGTGCGAGCCTCAAAAAGCCTACAGCACTCCCCCTCCTCCGTCTCTCGCTCTCCTCCACGATTCTTTCTGTCCCTTTAACTTTATATAAAAACCCATCTCCGTCCCTCCATCCTCAGACCATGTAGGAGTTCTGGTTCTTCAGCTTGTCCAGCTCTTTGCTCTGCTGCCTCAGGAACAGGATCCTGGGGTGACGAGGACAGGGAGGAAGACAAGGTCAATGGGAGCAGTTACTCATTCACTCCTTAATAGTTATGTTACACGTTACCTATTCATTCAAACCCATGTTATGGTAAAGGATACTTATTCATTCAAACCCCCAATGTTATGGTTCAGGTTACATATTCATTCAAACCCATGTTATGGTACAGGTTACTTATTAATTCAAACCCCCATGTTATGGTGTACGTTATTTAATCATTAAACACCCATGT
The DNA here is from genome assembly GCA_026745465.1 of Lota lota. Lineage (NCBI taxonomy): Eukaryota > Metazoa > Chordata > Actinopteri > Gadiformes > Lotidae > Lota > Lota lota. The sequence goes on along the minus strand of JACYXH010000359.1, from coordinate 472,233 downwards.
TATGGTGTCCGTAAGCGCTGCATATTTTGGATAGTAAACCATGGTCTCACCTCTGTTCCCTCAGCGTGGCCTGGATCTCACACACCCTGACGAGGGAGCGCAGGTTTTTCAGCTCTGTGCAGATCTCTGACATGTACAAGCTGCCCATGTTGTGGAAGTCCTCGCGCAACCGGGACGCCTGCAAGACAGGCGAGAAGAAGGCCCAGTGTTACGTTGCACGGCTGACTTTCCATTCATCAAGGAGACCGAACTCATCCATTTCACAATAAGGGCAGGGATTTACAAAACGCATTCACACTACTGCTACAGAATTGTATGAAATGTTGTGACGTCACAATAACACAACTCTGCAGAGCTGTCCACTTCTTTTTACTGTTGTAGAGCCAGCGGTAAACACTTATACACAGTGGTTCTAGTCTTATAGCCATTGGGGATTTTTTTTTTTTTTTTAATGGGAGATGTATCCGGTTTGATTGCGTTTTAGTTAGGCTATTTGGCCTGTGATAAGCCCCTCCAATCATTTAACACGGCACAAATGACATTTTGGATGGCTTCCCCGTCTGTCTACTACTAATCTCAGAAACCATGGGACATGGCCTAGTGACCTAATTAACATCTAGGGACAATAGGCAATATTTCTGGGGTTCTGGTGTAGCCTGATTACATAATGGATATCTGAAACTCAAAAAAACAAACCGTAAGGGGCCCATATATTCTTAACACTTAGGGCTTTAGAAGGTGACTTTATGTAAAACGATGTCATACATGCCAATAAGGAGCAGGTTTAGTAAAGGGGGCATCTGGCTCAAGGATGTTTGCAAGTAAACTGCGGACATTGTGAGTGTGACAAGGCCCATTGCTTCCTGAGACCATACAGATATTAAAGTTTGCTTTTCGCAGATATAATAGTCTGGCCGTGGCTGGGCCGCAAACGTTTTCCACATATGGGCACAGCCTTACGGCCAATCAGATTAAATAACAAAGTGATGCAGTAAATGAGCGCCGCAATTTCACAGCCCCGCCTACTGTGTGAAAAGCCTTGGGCGCAAATGTCTATTCATCCCTTAACATCGTTATTCAGTCTATTTCAGATTTAAACGGTTTCTAAGGCTCCGTCGATCGATACTTTCCTCAGGCTTTCACTTTCCTTGTTTTTGAAGTTCTACAGGATGCGATGTTCCTTGCTTTTCATGAACAAAATTGATGGACTGATCGGTCCTTATTGTGTTACATTTCTGAAGCACAATGGTCTCACAAAGCGAAGCCGCCCCAACACCCTATGCCCATCCTGACCTTGACAATAACAATCTGCTGCGGTTTCTCACCTGCTTCTCTGTGTGTTCCCCCGGCCACCCTTGGACATGCCTGATGAGGTTCTCATCAAAGTGGGTGGCCAGGGAGGGGGTGAAGGAGCCCGGGGCACTGGGCTGTGATTGGCTGGCACCACTGGAGGAGGTGGAGGAGGAGGCGGCCATTCCGGCTCCACATGCGTTTGGTCCTGGGGACGGATTCTCCTGGCTGCAGGGGGAAGCAAATATGATTTTTAGCTGTTCTATGATGAGGAAAACCGGTGTAGAGTACCCACAGTTCACTGGTTTAGCGCGGGGTTTCGCAAATGGGGATACGCGTACCCTTAATGGTACATTGAAGGATTGCAGTGGGTACTTAGAAATGTCAAAGAATAAGGAGAAAGGAGAATCTGCAAAAAAGATGCCGCTAAAACAGAAAAACATTGTTGTCCGTCATGGGATTTATGCGCACAAGCTCCAACCCCCGCTCTGGCATGGTGCTTTTATCAGGGGAGAAATTAGCCAGCATTTGCATGTAAGCAGTGAAAGCAGTGTCATATCGGTAAGCCATCCCAACTTTTCAACTTCAGGCCATCCCAAAAGGTAAGGCAAAAAGCCTCACAAATGTTTCTCCTCCCTAAAATGTTTTGTTGTGAAAGGGGTACTCAGCCAAAAGAATATCTTCGAGGGGGTACAAAAAAAAATGAAACCCATGTACTGCCGTGTGTACATTGGTGTGTGTGCTTACTTTCTCTGCTGGAGCGTTCTGGGGTCCTCTGGTCGTTTCTCCACTGAGGACTGGGACATCAGAGCTGGCCCAGATTTACCTGAAGACATGTTCCCCTGCTGGAACAGAGCCAAACACATTGCAAAAGTGTAAATACGTTTTTTTTTAACTGTAAATCTGGACCACGGATACACCACAATGTACAAAAGATAAGCTCAGGGCTCCAAATTGTTCAACAGTGTCCTGCAACAAATTTCTACTTTTAACTTTCCCAGACTTAAAAAAACATTGTCCCAAATGGAGGTAATTTATTTTGTCATTCTACACAATAAATAAAGTTTAATGACTTTAATGAAATTCTGATAGTTGGATTAAAAAGTGAAACTCCATTATAATTGACTCCTCTTAAAACATTGGTGAAAGGACTCTTTTCAACCGGGCGATTCTTACTGAAAAATGCTGCATATTTGCATCTTAACTGATGTAAATAGTCTACAACTTTGTTTGTCCAGTTTTGTTACGTTAATTCATTACGCGCATGATGTAAGAGGACCTTTATGGACATTCTTTTATATTAAAAAGCTAGGCATCTCCAACGACATTTCACACTTTTTAGCTAGCACTCGATGCATGGCTTATAAACGGGCTATTTTACCAGAGTGTTGGAGAGACGATATGAATGGGAATAGGTGGCTGATGGGACTGGGAGCAGTGGGAGGGAGACCCCACCACCAATACTTCTTGAAGGTTCTGGCTGTCACTGAGGCTACTTCAGGAGGCTGCCTTGCTCTGATTTTGTGTGTACGTGCTTGTGTGACATAGCATAGAGATTGTGCCGGTGCCAACCACACGTTTTTTGTGAATTTAACACCTAACCAAGTGTATTTATTAAATGGAGCATAAACGTAATCATTCATTTGTAATCATCAGTTTCTCTACTGTCCCAGAAACTGGTGTCCAAGGTGCTATTTTTATTGTCCCGGGGACATCCTTAATTTAGGGCCCTGGATATATAGAGCCAGCTGTTTATAAAAATGCCTCTTGATAACTACATTACCTCAACACAACATTAGGAAAAGTATGCAAGCAATTTCAGATGTTCCTCGTACAGGAAGTTAATGATGATGAGCAAGATAATTCTACATTTTTAATTGATCCACCCCACAATAGAAATAGAAACAATCCAAATGACCCCCCCCCCCCCCCCCCCCCCCCCACCCATCACTCACCCTGCTCTGGGAGGGAGCGGAGCCAGCAGAGCCGCCTCCCATCATGGGCTTCTGGCCCGCGGCATTGGACTGAGTCGAGGTGCTCCGCGGCGAGCTGTAGGGGCGCGGCGAAGGCGTGTCCGACGTCAGGGACACCGGGGACTGACTCGACTGCTGGGCTGGTTGGGGCAGAGAGAGCGCAGTACATCGTTGAGGCATTGTTCACAATCGCTTTCATGCTTGCAACGATCCATTGATAATCAACACTGGTGGTCCTTATTATAATACTGGCATCTTTAACTCGTTTCGATGCCTTTATATAGTCTGAGCTGGAAACGTGGATCTTTAAAGAGCCAGTGAACCCACTGTTTCAGGTGGAGTTCGATCACTGATCAAAAAGAAATGCATTTTGGGCTGAGAGTTTTAGGAAAGAGGGGGGCGTGTTATCCCCATGGTTACGACCGACGTCAACTTTATGATACTGTAACAGTTCTAGGTTGTGTTGCTGGAGTTGTATTGTGTTCAGGTTGTGATTGGGTGCTCAGAAGGAGGGGGCGGGCCTTGGGGAGGTTAGAGAGAGCGGGAGAGTGTTGTTGGGTAGATAGAGGAGCACTGTTCGGCGTGGTTACGGCCTACAATAACGAGTGTTAAGCAATGAATAAAAAGGAGTTCATCTAAACAACCTGTGTGGTGCTTGTGCAAGTAAAAGCAGGGTTGCTACATCGACCCACACCGACTTTATGATACCTTTTTAGTACCGTCGTTGTGTAACTGTTATGAGCGTTATAATAAGCGATGTTGTATTTGTAGTTGTTGTATTGAATCCACACACACCGTGGCGTTATACAATAAGTGTCCGAAAAGCCCAACTTTCTCACGGACGCCGCAGTCAACCGCTGCCCCGACAGAGCTCCACACGATCACACAAACTGCGCCGCTGGTGCCCCTTGGTCGCGTGGCGTTCATTTCGTGACGTCTTGAGTACCTTTTCCGAGGTAGTCTGACGTCAACGAAATGAACGCCACCTGAGTTTGCAGCGGGTTTTGGGGTGAATGGCAAAAACATAGGATTTTACCAGTTTTTTCTCTAAATTGGGGACTTATTTCAGTAACAGTGATACAAATGGCATAGATTACTATGTTGACAATCATATAAGACAAATGACCACGTTTTGGGTTCACTGGCTCTTTAAAGACGCGGTTAAATTGACTTTCCATCCTTGTTAGCAGTTTGCCCACAATCAAAATCATTCACCGTTTTGACAACGGATGGCAAAAACACGTCAGAAACTAGTTTATTAGTTCATTGACATCCAACTCGAATCATCGTACAGCTTAATTTTGTATGAAGTGCATTTGATGGCAGGCTGGCAGGCTACAGACAGGCTTCCACTTTGCCCTCATACAAGCCTGCAAGATGCTAACACACATTAGGCCACACACAGCTGAATAGCTCTTGGTCTTTCGCAGAATCGTATCCTCAAGAAACCAAATCACGTTCCTCCTAACTTGTGTAAAGTGTTAATTAGCCCATTTACTTTGAAAATACATCCGATTAAAAAGAACATATGACCTTTGCATCACTTTATGATGTCCTTAACACTGACAATAAACATAGCATAAAATGTATAAGAGTTAAGTACCTTTATTTTAATCCATAGCATTTTAACGGTCTCTTTTCTATTGAATTAATGATCAGGTAGGGGTTTGGCACCTTACTCTAGGATGCCTACATGTAGACTGTGGACATTGGAGTTTGAACCCAGAACCTTGGGCTGGGATCCAAACACCATAAACAAGAGACTATCCTACCCCTTCTAAACAACAAACTAAAGGAAACAACTGCTGCAAAACCCTACTTTCAACAAAGTTAAATGGAATTGTATTAAGAGCATTCTCTAATGCATTCTGCATTAGAGAATGGCGCTACACAAAGCATTCAGAAGGGAGCATGTGGACTAGCAGGGGGTGGAGGACGGGTGGATGAGGGCGAGGGTGTAGGTGCGAAGGAGAAGCAGCAGACAAGGGGAGCCCTACCTTGGCTGGAGTGCTGGGCGGCGGCGGCCTGGGAGAGCAGAGCGGTGATGTTGTAGCCGGACGGCCCGGCGGCCAGCAGCTTGTGAAGCATAGACCGCAAGGAAGCCTGGGTAACGGCCGCTGCCAGGACTGGAGGAGGAAACATGCACACATACGGAGAGATACACACAGAGACACATGCACACAAGTTTAGTAAGGGAGGCAAAGAGGCAGGCAGTGAACTGCTTCAAAAAGGTTAGGCAGAAGAGCAAAGCCTGTCGTTTCCACATAGTTCCAGTTCAGTGTAAGTCACCAACCACCAGATAAGCAAACTTTTAAAACCACAGTGACTGACCACATGATGGCTGAAGCGGGCTTAGTGATAAAAATAAATCATTGGGTTAAGAGAGCAGAAGGTATGCTTCCAAGGTGCACTCCATCAATTACACTTGGAGAATTTAGATATACAAGTTGCATCCACTTTTGAACGTCCACGGTCAACATATAACTAAAATGGAGGGAGTCTCTGTATGCAAGCATGTTTGTTCTCCAAAAAGCTGCAAGCAGCAATACCGGAGGCTAAGCAATCTGCCTTTTCGAACAGGTACGTTTTGAATGGGCACTGCATTACCCCCCTGCATGCTCCCGCTATAAATCAATGAGAGCTGCTACACTGAGCCTATCTGACGCGCAGCAATATGCTCAAATAGACTTGAAGTCTATTAAAAAAATGTACACGCGTCGACCTGTCCCTCTATGAATAAACTGTTTTCGAAGAAAGTACATATGTTAGTATCTCAATTAAATAAATAATGCATCGATTAGTAGTTGTAGTTGAATATTGCAGGGGGGAAAATGCCCTCATAACATTTGTCAATAAATATCTTTACTAGCATATTTTGCATTCCTGCATACAATTGCATTGTAGTCCTGAAGCGGCGCATAGGGACCACATCATATACAATGAAATAACTGTAGTTATATAAACCCCCCATATAACTACAACCCTGTGTCCCTCTTATGCACCTCGTATACTTTCGCCTTTTCTCGCTAGTTTCAATGTGCCATCATGGACGAGGTGCGGTTGATCGTCAAGGTAGACAAATACAGCGAGTCGTACGACCCCAGACATTGTTGATACAAGGACAATTTAAAGAAAGACAACAGCTTGAGGGCAACTGGTGCCGTCGTTGGAGCTTTAGGTGAGTTCAGTTGGAAGTCGGCCAGTGAAAACCACGGCCCGTTAAATGACTAACCATGTACTGTATGCACACTCCACTTGCGATTGTTCCCGACAATGAAAAGCACTGTATAGCTGAGCAATTATAGTTGTTTATTCTATATCTCCTCTTGCTCCTGGGTTAAGTCTTACTCTTAAGACAAGACCATTTGAAAAGAAGTTCATCTTAGGAGTTTGGTTTGTAAATTAAGAGTCGAACCAAACTCTTCCAAGTTCTCTTTTGCTATATTGCTGGATTCACCCCAATTCATGCAGATTTAAAAACATGTTCTGGCCAACAGCTAGAACAGCCAAGCTAAACTACTTTGCAAGAAAGCTACTGGTTGGTATGGTTGCTACTAAACCACACCTAATTTCAGAAGAACAATTTCCAAAAACAAAAACAATTTAACATGACTATTTAGACATTTAGCAGGGACTATTAATCCAAAAGGCCGTTAGGGAGCAGGTAAAGGTTTGGCAATTTCAACACAGTACCACAGCAACATGTTTTTGTTCAGACTTTGAGGAGGTAAAACTGAAAACAAAGCAGCCTGTCTCTAGCAGAAACCCCTTCAATACACTCACCCTACTCATACCAACACAAAACCCACACACACACACTCACCCTCGTTGATCTTGGCCATGTCCACACTGCCGTTGGTCATCTGCAGGGTGGCCTGCAGGGCTGGCAGCAGCTGGTGCAGGATGGCCGGGTCCTGGAGCAGCGCCGAGGACTGGGCCTGCACCGCCGCCGCCGAGGACGAAGAGGAGGTGGAGGAGGTGGATGAGGTGGCGGAGGAGGACATGGCGGAGGGGAGGGTGGAGCTCAGGCTCTGAGAGGCCGAAGGCGTGGAGGAGGACGAGGAGGAGGAATGGGAGGCGGTGTTGGGCCCGGTAGGCTGGTCCCCGGAAGTGCTCTCTGGGGAGGTGAAACGGAGATTCATCAATATGGTTCAAAGGCTCGACGCGCTGCGTTACTCAATACGTCAGTCCTTGCCAAATAAAATATTTGAGTTTAAACAGAGAAGACAAACTCCAAAAAGGTCGGTGAAAAGTATGCTGCGTTAAAAGAAAAATGGCCAAACCAATTATTTTGTTGACGTCCAAGTACTGTTCCACCGTAAGATGCTTTGGATAAAAGCGTCTGATAAACGGCTCATTTTTTTAGATGCACCTCATTGAAGAGCAGGTAGGGGGATAGGCATCTTGCTCAGGGATGCCTACAGGTAGACCGTAGTACCGCGAACAAGATGGACAATATTTCACACCATTAGATCGCTGATATCGATATTCAACGCGGTTTTTTTTCTGTGTGGCACTGTGTGGCACTGGAGGAAATATGTGTGAAACAGTGTCCAGGACCCCAAGGACATCACAAAATGATGCAAAGGTAATATGTTTTTTTTTTATCCGACGTCAAACTGAATTCATCATCGCTGATATCATTGCGTTGTGTCACCATCCGTCTGAAACAACCCAAATACTGTATGTGTCTTAGACGAAGATTTTATAGTAGACTCTAATATAAAACAAATAATATAAAACTTCAAGCGGGGCTTCCCGCTTGAAGTTGATGCGAATAGTGTGAAATATTGTGTGATATATTGTCATATTGGCGGTGCGCTTCTATCTAAACCTTCATTACCCTTTTTTTAAATCAATCAGTTTTATATAGTTGAATAAGTGAGTGTGGAGCTCCGTCTGAGCAGCGGTTTATTTTGACGTCCTTGTCCGAGTGAGGGTTAAGCTTCTCGGACACTTCTAGTATAACGCCACGGTATGTGGCGCATTTCACATACAACATTGCTCATTATAACGCTCATACACAACGGTAGTAAAAAAAAAAAAAAGTATCACAAAGCTGCCGTGGGTCGTAACACGCCCCCTCCTTCATAGAACTCTCAGCCCAAAACACTTGTTATATCATAGTACTTGAATTCCAGCTGAAACAGTGGGTTCACTTTAGAAAGTGTGTATTTTTGCACTGCTCGGGCACGTGTCTGTATCTGGAGGGAAGCATGGAACAGGGAAAGAGACGGAGAGAGCTGAGAAGCCAACGTCAAAGTGAGTCGTAAAAAAAAAAAAAAGACCTGACAATTTGTACTCGATGTTCATGTCATTTACTACATCCTGTGTAGAACAAGCCGCAACACAGTTTATTCAATATATCTCCCAGCCCAAGCCATATCATATGACACTAACTAACCCTTGCACTCTAAAGAGCTAGGAAAAGCTCCCTTCAATTATAAAGGAAGAACTCTTGAGAAGGAATGCAGACATTTAACTATCAGCAAACTAGCATCCTGCCGCACTTAGTGGGTAAGCCACTACACAGTCTAGTGTATGCAACCTGTACTCACTAGCTGTGGCTTTGTCCTGCAAGGCCTCTTGTCTGTAGTCCATGTCCCTGGGGAAGCTGTTGGTCGTTTTGGAGGAGTCCTTCTGCCGTTGTTCTCTGTGACACAATGGAAACAATTGGATGAAGAGCAGCACTGTGTTTAGTCCACCCACCGATAGTCTCTACACTAGGCAGCTGGAAACTTGCTATGCCATTCAGGAGGAACCTACGTTTAAAAGTTAGTAGATGACAGAAGTATAAAAGCTGGATTTACTATTTGGACTTTTGGTAGATGCTAACACATACCTATGTCATTAAGGAGTAGGTAGGAGTTATGCATCTTGCCCAAGTGCGCCTACAGCTGGACTGTAGACATTTGGGATCGAACCCAGTGCCTTTAGGCTGTGAGTCAAACACCCTACCTACTAGACAATCCTTCCCTTTTTTATTGACCCTACACATTGAAAATGGAGAAACTAATCGATGCAAAAAAGCGTGGAGACGATCATTTGAAGGCTAACAAACATGAAAAGTGTTTAGTTGTAGTCTTTTAGACCCTCGCAAGCCGTAGTGCTACCTCTCCAGCAGGTCCCTGGGCTTCTCCCACTGGGAGACCTCAGTTCTACAGTTGTAGTAGTACTTCTTCCCAGAAGAGCTGATGTGCTCTGTCCAATCGTCAGCCGGCTCCTGGCGCTGGGATAGAGAAACAAAAGGGTAAACACATAGGACCCAAATTCCTGTTAGGTGTCCACCAAGCTCACTGCCCCCTATTACATTAAATAAAGGAAATGCTAATGCACTTTATTTATGTAGCACTTTTCACAACCAAGCAGCAAGTGCTTCACTAGATAAAAACTGACTTGAAATTAACTATATCCACATCACAGAAATAAGTTACCACGTGACATTTATTTATACAATGCTCAAACACCATTGAAAATAGAGGTTAGTTCTGGATTGTCAAGTTGACTTTAGGCTAGGGATGCACCGATACTGATACCAGTCCTCGGACTCGGGGCCAATACTGTGCTCATGTTCTCGTACTCGTAAAACCTCTCCGATACAACCACCTGATACCACTTTACGCAACGTGGCGTAACGTTGAAGAGCCGGTGAACCCAAAAAGGTTTTTTTGACGTGGTAATTTGTCCTATATGATCGTCAACATGGTAATCTATTCCATTGTATCCCTGTAACTGAAATAAGTCCCCAATTTAGAGAAAAAAAGGGGGCACCGGCGGCGGTTTGTGTGGACATGGGGACACGCTGTCTGGGCAGCGGTGACGGCGTCTGAGAGAAAGTTGAGCTTTTTGGAAACGTATTGCGTACCGCTACGGTGTGTGTGGATGGTGAAGCTCCGTCTGAGCAGCGATGTATTTAATACCCGCGTCCAAGGGTTGGGTTTCCCGGACACAGAGTATAACGCTACGGTGTGTGGGGCATTAAAAAGTATCACAAAGTTGCCATGGGCCGTAACCATGGCAATAACACGCCCCCTCTTTCCTAGAGGGGGGCGTGTTTTTTTTTTTTACTGTAATGGTATTAAGTACTCGTATCAGTACTTGGTACAAATGTAAGTACTTGTACTTGGTCTGAGAAAAAGTGGTATCGGAACAGCCCTACTTTAGGCTTAAGATACATGTCCTCTTTTACTATTTGTCATTCATATATTAATCGACATTTAGGAGCAGGTAGGAGTTAGGCATCTTGCTCAAGGATGCCGACAGGTAGACAAATTGTTACTTTCATAATAGTATGCATTTACCCAGGAGAGTTGAGGAAGTAGACACAGGAGGAAGTATAAGCATTCAGTTTGATTCTGCAATTACAGTACACCTCAATGAGGTCACCAATGTTGAAATGCTATGCCAGCCCACGGTGGCACAAGTGAGAGGAAAGATCAAATCAAGTTTCACCTTTTTAAACCAACCTAGTACGACATACACAGGATGGCTTCTAAAAGAGAGGGAAGCGTGCTTGGAGGGACAAGAGAGCTGGGACCTTCAGATGGAAGAGGGTCATATCAGGAGCCCAAATAGATCAATGAATTTTTTTTTAATAAAAGGCATTAGCATCCACAACAACTGGGTTCTTCGGAGTGCAAAAAGTGCTTTGGGCTATAGAACAGCTCTTTCATGCTTCACACATCTCGCATCAACAAAATCCTTGTAACATTTCTAAAGAATAGAAGACTAGAACTTTGCGTCTTGTAACACTAAAGGAAGAAAATTAAGCCAAGCATGTTGTCTTTTAGGTGCAAAGAAAAAAGAAAAACAATTAATGTCTGTGTTGCTAATGGACTTCTTATATTTGATAAGGAAAACCTGTGTTGCACCAGGGATGTGGAATGGAGGTTCATCACATATTGTGATTCCTTCCCATGGGACAAAGGCTGGACAACTTTCATTTTCAGTTCAGCTTACTTTCTCTTTACTTTGTTACTTAATGAATGCACAATAAAACTCCATACATTCTCCTCATCTTGTTATGAGGGTTTGTGTACGCAATGGCCTCTCTTTATTATAACCCCCACCCCCCACCCCCCAACTATAAAATAAAGATTGTGTCTGAGAATGATCATAAACCACGCCGAAATACACACACCCTGTGTGTGATCTATATGATCTAAATGTACACATTACTGTATGCACCACTTAAGCATTCAGACGTCTTTTTGTCTCCATGACAAGTCATAACCTGCTTCACTGTGTTAAAATAATACTAGTCTAGGTGATAAGATCATTGTAACCGTCTCTCATGGTTTCACTAAAACATCTGTTACCAATGTTATTTTTCAAAATGACTTCCTTGTACTGATTCTGCCTTGTCATTTAGAAAAGGTATGAAACTAGGTATGCAACAATGCTAGATAACCACTCTGTGGCTGTGTTGTATCCCTGCATATCCAGGCTGATTGACCAGGGGAATCACAGTAAAGAAAGCACAATCTTACCCTTTCTGCGGGTCTGCTCTGAGGGGCATGCGACTCCGAGCTGTGCTGGGCCCCATTATTGTTGTGAGGGTTCTCTTGTGGAGATCCGCTGGTCCCTGAAACACAGGCGTCAGGCATATGACAAAGTTAAAGCTAGGCATTGGGGAACACTTATTTCAAAACATGACGAAACACAAGTTTCGAACAAATGTGTTTTGGGTTTGTACGTAGGGAGGTTTTCCAAGCAGAGTGACCAGGTGGCTACTGATCGCAGTTGCCGCTCTTATCTTTATGCAACTGGTTCCAATATCACACGAAGCTGAAAGGAGTCAACTCCACTACATTTTCCAGTTTGTTTCCTCACTTCACTGTGACAACAGTGGATCTGCAGTCTTCTATACTGCAGAGAATTGTCCTGTGACATATTTAAATGTGGTTCTTCAAAGTCTACTTCTTTATTGTTTAAGACCTCTTTAAGACCATAAGACCAACATTTTTTTAACAAACACTAAAATTGTGCCACACAGATTAGGAAACAAATTGTTTACAGAAACAGACAAATTATGTTGAATTTCATATTTCTCCCCAAGATCTGTTTCAACAAGGTTGGTGAGGTGTAGCAGTATAGTTGGCCAGACATAAACAAACACATCTGATAGTTGGCCAGACATAAACAAACACATCTGATATTTCAGTAGAGTTAACTCAGTTGAAACTAGCAAAAAGGATAATTTCATTCTGGTAAGAACCAGGCCTCAATGCTTAATGCATGTTTGGGCAAAAGCAAATATTTCCAACATTGGCACGTTTGCATCACAGCCAAAAGTGAACAGAACCTTATATAATATAAAACAGCAATGTAATAAAAGGGGTCCCCTAGATGGTATTCACTTAAACATTATAACACCGCTACAGATTCGAGTTTAACTGTTTTTAACCAAAACTACAAGACCTCTGGGCATACCATTTTTTCCACTGGGTGTGTGTGTGGTTTTAGCCCTGCCATGGCCTCCCATCGAGACGTCTCCAGGCCGACTGACGGGACTCTCATCTGAGCGACGCAGCATCTTGTAGGGAGGAGTGGGCTCTGACGAACCATCACGCACTTTGTCGTAACGCTGAACGCTGCCTGACTGGCTCTTTGGTTGGGACTTGTGGGGCTAGAGAAGATGGCGAGTATAGTACGTAAATACAATGGGATAATTTGTTTCAACCATTTACTTATTTACAGACGTGGACATGTCATTTGTGTGTTAGTGGGAGAGATGTTTGCTATGTCAGATGATTACCATGACCAAATAGTGTAACTGTATGACTTGGCAAATAAGGCATACGCAACCTTTACAATGCATGTTTACTTTATGAAGAAAAGTAAAAGCTGGTCTGGATAATGTGCAAATTAAACCACGAATACAATATACAAATTAACTACCTATTAAACTTTTTAGAACGGTTACACTGCCTGTTCTATTGATACAAACAAATAGAGATGAACATTTCAAAATACCGATGTGTACCACTAGCATCGTTAGAAACACAAACCTGATAGGGTTGGGAATGCCTTCTGTCGTTGCACCTGTAGAAGACAAAGAAAATATGTTTAACATACCAGTAACAGCAGTTTTATTTTGCGATCATGAACAAGTTGAGCTAAATGCTAACTTGCCCAATTGCCAACCAACGGTCGGCTAGCAACACTTTTAACTAGCTAGTTAGTTGTCCTGTCAGTTATGATCGTTAACTAACTTACTCGTAATACTACAATTTGTTGGAAATCTGTCATACTTAAGAGATCGGTCTACTACACGATAGAGTGACCCATCCACATACAAACACCATACCCGCTTTAAATTGAGTTATTTAGTTTGCGGGAAATACCCTGATGTAATACAAGCTAACTTGGCTAACAAGCAGTTAGCATCGCGGGAGTCGCGTTAGCCAGTTAGCTTAACGGATTATTTGAGTCAAACAACAAAATCGCCTCGACCTCTCTTGACAGACATTGTGTTTTTATACGATAACAACCATTACAGTGAATTTACCCATCGCTGACTCTTGCTGGTTTCCTTGCATGCATCACCATCAAGGCCGTGGTGATGTATGTGTGAGTGTGACGGGGAACTGTGGCCTCTTGTCTGTCTGCCCTGAAACCTTTTTTTCCCCTTCTTTTTCTGGAGTATGCTAAACCTGACCAAATAAACTAGTCTACTGTATTCAAACTAACGCCTATCAGTTGTGCAAGAGCCTTGCACAGCGGGTGGCCGATTTTGTTTACCACCCTCAGTTTGTCGGCTATCATTTAAGTAAAGAAGTGCTGTAGACTTGACGAACCGAACAGGGGGCAGCAGCAGTAGATGAGGAAATCAAGAAAACGACGTAGCAGCAAAATTGTTCTTTTGGCCCCGCCTCCACGGAGCCAGAGCTCGTTTCCGGGATACACCCACGGCGTCAGAATGAACACTATTCTGTCCAATTAGTCAGTGTGTGTGGTATATTAATAATAATGGATGCGTGTGCTATCACAAATGCATGCACTTTCTTTACTACGAGTTAGGTTTATCAAAGCACATTCTATTAAACGTATATAGTCAATAGAGGGGCATGTCAAAGAAGCAAAGGACACTTCACTGATGAAGGGTACAACGACGCGTCACCATCCTTTAATTTCCGAATGATTTTAGCCTCATACTTATCCTCAATTTCTCAATATTAGATGCACTTGCTGGAGGCCATCCATCTATCCATTCATCCAACCATTCATTAACCCTTACCTGTAAATTGTCATTTGAAGAACACACTAATACTATTAATTAAACTGCTAAAACACTTTCGAATTGCTTAGGAACATTCAACCTTGCATTATATAGGCTATATATTATGTCAACTTCCCATAAATATTTTTCTTTGTTCATTTAAAAAGTGAGGACAGCTGGCACACTTGTCCCATAATGATTGTATTGATTGTTTGTGTGCCTCATCTAGGTCAGAGCTGACACACAGTTCCTGTATCGGCCAGTTTCCTCTACAATCGGACCCATCCAGCAATGCAATCACTTTGCCTAACCCTTTCAAGTGAATGAATGGATAGTTAATTAAGTACATCTTTGGTTTAATGAAGAATAATGGCCAATCAGAAGAGGGGCTAGATGTGTGTATAATACTTCAGGTAAATTACCATCTTCTTCAACGGTTATTCTCTTGATACACACTTATGTTCACTAGGATGTCATTGTTGTTGTGGTTGTTGCTGCCGAGCAGAGCAGATATTCCCACTGGTAAAAATGTATTAGTTTGCATTCATTAATAATATAGACTTCTGAGTTTCAAGGCTTGTTCTTTCTGTAGATCATTTACCGCTTTTATCCCAAGATCACTACGTTTTTCATAACAAGGATTCATGGTTTGCAAACTAATACATTTTTGACAGGTGGAAGTCCTTACGACTAGTGGAATTCCAGTTATGTGTGACGTGGATTGAATTAGAATTAAACCATCAAATAATATTAATTTGTGTTGTCAACTTGTTAGTATAATTTATTGTGGGGCTTATCATTACATGGCTGTCAAAAGAAAGGCCCTTACTGTCTTACTGTAAAAGTTTTTGCTTTTCTCTTCATGGAACGTCATCCTAAAAATATTGACTTATTAAATTGTTCTATACCTTTGCCTCTGCCGCCAACAGGGGGCAGTATTTCCACAAAATACTCGCTCTTAAGAATATACGACATGCAGAGGCCTCTATCGTTGCTATATTTCGCATCCATGGGGCACACAATTATACAAAGTAACCCTATTACTATAATCGCTTTATTTTAACGTCATCAAATTTCTTTTCCAGTGTGAGAATGCTTAGTCGAACCGAACACAGAGGTATGTGCATTCTGTGGCACGTTCTGGCAAGACAAAATTAGATCGGCTTTGCTACCTGCACTCTGACCTTGTTTATTAAAATACACAACTAATATTACAACTCCATGACAGACAAGGCATTGATTACAAATAAAGCTCAACTCTAGGTTGCACATTGAACATTTATAAAAGCCCCCCCCCCCCCCCCCCACCCCCACCCCCACCCCCATGTTTGCCACACCCTAGCTTTGACCATTACCCCTCAGATGTGGTCCTGCCCTCGCTTAGTCATCTCCAGACCACTCCTCCCATAATTAATACACAGAAATAGGTGGACTGTTCTCTGATGTGTGTTTGTGTGTGTGTGTGTGTGTGTGTGTGTGTGTGGGTGTGGGTGTGGGTGTGGGTGTGGGTGTGTGTGTGTGTGTGTGTGTGTGTGTGTGTGTGTGTGTGTGTGTGTGTGTGTGTGTGTGTGTGTGTGTTACCCAGGCGTATGCAGTCTGCTGTCCTCAGTGATGTCTGGAACAGAAGCTCATGCAGACAGACAGGAGGACTACCGGTTCCTCCACAGCATGCTGATGGAGAAGAAACTACATCTTCTCTTCAAGGTAGTTATGGGCCTATCATTCACCTAGCAGCCATCTTGTTCTAAACGCTAGCTGGTTGGAGGAACTGAATGCAGAGTTCTGCAAAAGGTGTTACCACGATGGACCCCATAGGTAAATAATGGCCATTATACTGGATTTCTTGGCCGGCTATATGATTTAGAAACATTTATTTCATATTTTCCTGAAAAACTGTCCGATTTAGGAGGATGATGGTGAGGTTGATAATGATGATGATTATGATGAGGTTGAGTCAAAGTATTAGTAGTAGCAGTTGTTAGCAGCTCTAGTAGTAATAGTAGTCTAATAATGTCAGTTGTAGTTTTGGTAATTGTAAATAGTAATATAATAGCTTTAGTAGTAGGTTATTACTTTGCTGGTTTATTGGTCAGTGTAGTAGTGTCAGTAACAGTCACAATGTCCTTTTTAGAGTGAAGAAGCACACAGGCAGAATTAAAGTACATCTACAGAAGTGGAGCTTACAGATTCCAGTAGTCAGCAGTGTGACCTTGTTGTGACATTGCCGTGACCTCTTCATGACCTTGTCATTACCACAGATCCACGAGCGTCTGAAACGCTTTGAGAAGCGTAGCCCCATCCCAGCCCACGACCACATCTCTGCTCTGGTGTCCAATGTAAGTACCTGGTAATACTACAGGCATCTGATAATGGTACAAGTATCTAGTAACAGTAGCAGTCCCATAGTAGCAGTGCAAGTAGTATTAAACAATTACCTAATACTAGTAACAGTACATGATTATGATTATATTTTTGTATCCTGTACTATATGACTTAATGGCTCAAAGCTTATCTGTAAAAGAAAAGAGGGCATCTTTAATATCAGTAGTGCATTTTGTTTATTTTATTTTTTTACTTTTCGTCTCCATAAAGTCAGGTTATCCAGGGCACTGTTGAGCTGTTCAGCTGTTAAAATGATTTCATGCGCAGGCTAATATTTCAGGTTGGAGGAGAAATATTCAATCTGGATGTAAGATGAAGTGACACTGAGTACTCCCACGACAATGATTTAACGCTGTGATCCAAAACTACTGCTATGCTTCTTACTGCTCCTCGCACTCCCAGCTTTTATTTCATTTAGCGTTCCAACAAGCATTGAGTGTTTTTCAGAAAAAAACTGAAAACCTAACAACTACCCTTAACTTATTTTCACCAATAAACGTACTTTTCACCTGGCCTCTAGTTATGTATTCCCTGTCCCCTGTCCCTGTCCCTCTCCTCTCTCCCCTCTCTTCCTAACTACACTGTCGGTCCCCCAGTGTCCCCCAAATCAAATCCAACCCTTCCCACCTCATCCTCTCAATCTTTATACGTCATGCTTCTGGTACTGATTCTGATTCATTTTTAACAGCCTCTCTTGCTCTCCCCCTCTCTCTCTCTCCCCCTGGCTTGAATCACTGGGGCCTATTGGAGGGAAGGGAGGGTGGGTAGGGTGTTGTGGGTGTGTGGTGGTGTTGTGCTGGTGGAGGGGTGCGGTGGGGGCTGCATGGATCTGTTTTCCCTCAGCGATGCTTCTGTTTGCACACAGTGGAAACTAATGACCTTCATGCATTGTGTTTGCTGGAGAGTGGCCGGGACATCTTGAAGCAGTAGAAGTCTGTTACACTAATACGACAGACAACACGACAATGGCAGCAGCAGTCGCGCTCAATCTCTCTCTCTCTCTCTCGCTCTCTCTCTCTCTCTCTCTCTCTCTCTCTCTCTCTCTCTCTCTCTCTCTCTCTCTCTCTCTCTCTCTCTCTCTCTCCTCTCTCTCTCTCCTCTCTCCTGCTCTGTGCTATAGACTATGGCTACGAACGGTGGTGCCACCATTGTTGCGACGGTTACGTTGTTTTAAGGGATTCTTGTGTTTTACCCCAAAAAAAGGCAAACAGTGACTGCGGTGGGTGG
This sequence comes from Lota lota, assembly GCA_026745465.1. Classification (NCBI taxonomy): domain Eukaryota; kingdom Metazoa; phylum Chordata; class Actinopteri; order Gadiformes; family Lotidae; genus Lota; species Lota lota. Next base: position 454,140 of record JACYXH010000359.1, on the reverse strand, counting down.
GAAATAGAAACCAGAAGAGTTCAAACTGCTTGCTTTCTGTCCGCTTTAAAAATAGCAGAATATAAGTACACTGGGTTGACAGCGGCCACGTGGGTGCATTGGCATGAACATAGGTATCCGATTATTCTAAGCGTTACATTGTAATGGCCTACGCTAGTGACGATGTACCCATTGAGATGTCTGAGGCCTGTTCTTCTCTTCTGTAGCTTTCTTTCTTTCTTTCTTTCTTTCTTTCTTTCTTTCTTTCTTTCTTTCTTCCTTCTTTTCTTGTTTCTTTCTTTAGGGGAGTGCAGTGAGATGAAATACAAAAGATCAAAAGCAAATTCAGGCGATGACATAATCTCTTCAACAATATACGTACAATACTTTGTATATTGTATCTGCCTGTCTGTCAATATGACTGAAATGTCTGCAATTCGTTTTGCCCTCTTTTTCCTCCAGCTTCTAGACGAGCTGTCACATGATCCAACAGTCCAGGTCGAAGAGCTGCTGTCCCTGTTAAGTGAGCCATACTTCAAGGTGAGGAGGAAGGCTGTCATATAACCACATTGTTAGACTCTCTTTTTATCCGGGGGTGTAGATGGAAAAGATACCAGCTCATCTCAGTCCCATGTCCCACCAAATAGGGGATTTATAGTGTAGGAGGGTGTACTGGGTTTGATCCCAGGTGCCCGCAGCCTAACCTGTAGCCATGCCCTAATCCTCCCTGCTTCTTTATAATTTATAATTAAATTTAGCATAGTTGCAAAGGATAGACATTTCTGTTGAATACTCTTGTTCCAGCCAGACGCCAACACACACCCACACACACGCCGACACACACCCACCCACACACACACACACACACACACACACACACAAGCACACACACGCACACACACATACACACACACACACACACACACACAAGCACACACACACACACACACACACACACACACACACAAGCACACACACACACACACACACACACACACACACACAGGAAATTCATGTGATTTTAGGATTATGTATACACATGCACATACTCACTCACAAACAGTGATTTAGAGAATCTTGCTGCAACATCCTTTACTTCCCTCTACTATGGACAATTTAGAGTTTGAGGAATGTATTCAGCTCCCTCATTGGTCCCTGTGTGATGGCCTGTTGACACATATTAGCCCCACCAGCATGTTGCTAATCCACCTTGTGGGTAATGTTCACTAACCCCAGCTCTCATTTAGAAGATCACACACAAACACACACACCACACACACACACAGATACACACACACACACACACACACACACACACACACACACACACACACACACACACACACACACACACACAGAGGCACGTGCACACCTACACATGCACTAACTCACACCTCACACTCAGACCTATTGGTATGCATACCACACCACACACGCCACACGCCACACGCACGTAGCACACAGACACACACACACACACAATCGTTTTTCAATAGGCCTCAGTAGTAGTACACCAGGCTTGTCCCTAATGAGGACCTGAAGGGAGCCATGCGCACGCCGACAGGTTTGTTTAAACAGAACTTAACGACCTGTTAGTTCCTGGCCTGCATTCAGAAGCTCTCTCACACACACACACACACACACACACACACACACACACACACACACACACACACACACACACACTTGCAACGGACACCGGGGCATATAATATCCTGTAAATGACTGTTTGTTGTCTTTAAAAAGCCTTTTCCTCTGAGAGGCACCAGAGACGCGTTGCTCATGGGTTGGCAGGCTCCACGGCTGACGGACACGGGGGTCTCAAGTAGACCCACTGACAGACAGATTTGCTGATTGTTGGCGTTAGAGTTGATGAGCAGATGTTTCTGGCCTTTCGGTCCATAGCGCACGATACGTTCCTGTAATAGGAGGGACACTTGTCTTCCCAGTGCTGGTGAGGACTTAAAACTGCAAGTATGCGGCCTACTGCTTTGCTACCAACATCTCAGGGCTCCACACACACACACACACACACACACACACACACACACACACACACACACACACACACACACACACACACACACACACACACACACACACACACACACACACACACACACACACACACACACCAGCCAATGATGAAAAAATTATAATACTGCTAACCTTAGCCATAGTGAACTCCTGTGGGGCTGAAGCAGAAGCACTCATTCATGAAAAAGTTGATAGGAATGTACCGGGATGAAACTATTCTTTAAGAATACAGAGTAGAGTCAGGGCATCAGATGTATTTCAGAACAGGACTGACATAAAAGGTTTTTATCGTTTATTTTTCCTGTCCCTCATTCTCTGTCTGTCTCCCCCTCCTGTCTGTTTCTCACTCCTGTCTGTCTCACCATCTTCTCTGTCTCTTACCCCCCCCCCCCCCCCCCCCCCCACCCTGTCTCCCACCTCTCCAGAGTCTCCTGTGGGTGCACGACGCCGTGGCCCAGCATCAGTTTGAGCCCCAACTGCCACCGTTACCCAAGAATGTTCTGGAAGAGAGCGACGACTCGGTCAAGATTGTCAGTCTGGTGAAAAGTGCAGAGCCACTGGTCAGTGGACATGAGTCAGTAGAAAGGAGAAATGAGTATTGTGTGCACCAAATGAGGAGTTACAGTAAGTATTTATGAAGTATTCTTTGGGGAGAACAACTGTTCTTCGTCTTGAGCTCAGTCAAGCGTGACTGTTACTTCAAACAAAACAGGAATATGCTACTCTGCATGTTGCTTTCTCGTGGGTTTGTTTTGATACCTAACCCCCGAACACGCCATGTTTTCTCTGACTGTACAGACAACTCCATAACTACATAACGACTGCCTCATTCAACTTTTGTTTTCATTTCCTCCACCTCCACCAAGGAAAGCATTTTGAAAAAGACCATTGCGAGTGTCCCCAAAGATATACCATGTTCTCAGATAAGGCCTGTCTCTAATTTGGTTTTCGACTTGGGGTACGATCTGCATAACAAGTAAAGAGGTTGGTATAGTGAGCATGCAGAGGCATGCAGGCCTCCACACAGCAGATGCGACCGCATGAAAGAGCATCACAGAACGCTCCAATGCTCCTGATTTGTTGAGTATCAATATATCTCAACATCATGTCTGACTGTTGAGGAAACTGACTTGCTATTTAAGTCATTGTAGCAATGTCCATGCTACACGCAACCTAGGTGGCTGCCACACTCCACCTAGCTGACTTGTATTGTGCTCCTCCAAAACACAGGACACAGGGTGGTGATGTTGAGGCGGTTTATTGTAAAGGTTTTTTGAAAATGATACATGGCCTGGTGCTCCATGTTGTGTGGAGATGGCTGATTTAACCTGTGCACACTGATTACTCAATGTGCAATAGGTGTGCAGCCTCACCCAGCCCCAGAGTCTGATCAGAGCCTGATCAGGCTATACCACTAAGGCCGCACGAGTTATGGCTTAGCCAGGACAGAATCACTACAGAGTGATGGCATAGCCAGGACAGAATCACTACAGAGTGATGGCATAGCCAGGACAGAATCACTACAGAGTGATGGTCTAGCCAGGACATAATCACTAGAGTGATGGCATAGCCAGGACAGAATCACTACAGAGTGATGGTCTAGCCAGGACAGAATCACTACAGAGTGATGGCATAGCCAGGACAGAATCACTACAGAGTGATGGCATAGCCAGGACAGAATCACTACAGAGTGATGGTCTAGCCAGGACAGAATCACTACTGAGTGATGGTCTAGCCAGGACAGAATCACTACAGAGTGATGGTCTAGCCAGGACAGAATCACTACTGAGTGATGGTCTAGCCAGGACAGAATCACTACAGAGTGATGGCATAGCCAGGACAGAATCACTACAGAGTGATGGCATAGCCAGGACAGAATCACTACAGAGTGATGGCATAGCCAGGACAGAATCACTACAGAGTGATGGTCTAGCCAGGACAGAATCACTACAGAGTGATGGCATAGCCAGGACAGAATCACTACTGAGTGATGGTCTAGCCAGGACAGAATCACTACAGAGTGATGGCATAGCCAGGACAGAATCACTACAGAGTGATGGCATAGCCAGGACAAAATCACTACAGAGTGATGGCATAGCCAGGACAGAATCACTACAGAGTGATGGTCTAGCCAGGACAGAATCACTACTGAGTGATGGTCTAGCCAGGACAGAATCACTACAGAGTGATGGCATAGCCAGGACAGAATCACTACAGAGTGATGGCATAGCCAGGACAGAATCACTACAGAGTGATGGTCTAGCCAGGACAGAATCACTACTGAGTGATGGTCTAGCCAGGACAGAATCACTACAGAGTGATGGCATAGCCAGGACAGAATCACTACAGAGTGATGGCATAGCCAGGACAGAATCACTACAGAGTGATGGTCTAGCCAGGACAGAATCACTACAGAGTGATGGCATAGCCAGGACAGAATCACTACAGAGTGATGGCATAGCCAGGACAGAATCACTACAGAGTGATGGCATAGCCAGGACAGAATCACTACAGAGTGATGGCATAGCCAGGACAGACTCACTATGGAGTGAAGGAACATGAGGAAGGAGGTCTTCTCAGTGACAGACAGGATCTGCTGTCCAATCGGATGCCCTTGCCTATGGGGTTTTTATTCATCTGAAATTCTACTGCTCATTTTTCCAAGTGTATTTTGCCAATTATTTATGACACAGCAAAATTACACATGGTTTTGGAGTTTTTTTGTGTGTGTGTGTGTGTGTGTGTATGTGTTTGTCTGTCTGTGTGTAATTGTATGCATGTGTGATTGTGTGTCTGTGTGTGTGTTTGTGCGTGTGTGTGTGTGAGTGCATGCATGTGCGTGTATGTGTGCGTGTGTGTGTGTTTGCGCGCGTGTGTGTGTGTGTGTTTGTGTGCGTCTGGATGAACCTTGACCCGGCGCACTTATCTCTCCACGCACGCGTGTGTGCGTGTATGCGTGTGTGCGTGCGCCATGCGCCGTGTGTGTCTGTGGTTGACTAGGGGAAGGTTCTTTCTTTCGTAGAAAATTTTCACAGAGCCAATAATACAAAACATACCGTTTGTATTGATCCCCAAGCCCTGGCATGGCTGGAAGGGGCCTGACCTTTTGCTGACATGGTCCTCGAGATTGGTCCAATATGTCCATTTTCCAGACAACAGGGGCTCCGCCCGTCGTGGACCTGATTGTACCTCTTACTACTACACAAGACGACACTCTTTCCATTGGACGCGCTCCACATCAACAACATCTGTTGAGCATGATGCTGATTTGGATCTTCTGCCATTCGTTTGTTACACGGATGGAGGGGGGAGAGAAAAAAATGGCCGACTCAATGATACAAATGATTGTTGGATTTTAGCAAAGTGGCTTTATTATACATTGAGTCGGCCTCAGCCTTTAATCAAATCAACATGCTGACCTTTCTTTCTCTCTCTCTCTCTCTCTCTCTCTCTCTCTCTCTCTCTCTCTCTCTCTCTCTCTCTCTCTCTCTCTCTCTCTCTCTCTCTCTCTCTCTCTCTTTTGTTTGACGCATTCCGTCCTTACCCCCCTTCTCTTTTTTTCTTTCTTTATTTCACCTGACCATTACTTCCTGCCTTGGTCTCCTCTTTTTAATCTTCATCATCGGCCTGTCCATTCATTCAACACCTCTCTGTTACCCCCCCCCAACATCCCTCCATGCCTCCACCCTCTGATCCCCCACCTTCCATCTCTACTACCCTGCACCCCCAACCTTCAACCATCCAAAACCCCTACCTCCATACCCTACACCCTACAACCCCCCCCCATCTCCGGTCCCCACTCCAGGGAGCCACCATCAAGAGGGACGGCTCCACTGGGGCCATCTTCGTGGCCAGGATCATGAAGGGAGGCGTGGCAGACAAGAGCGGTGCAAAACTCGTTTTATTTGTAATAATCACTGCAGGCCCGCAGCCCAGCTCCCTATCAGCGTCTTGTCTGATCCAATCAGTTGTGGTAGCATGATCCAAAGTGTGGTAGCAATCGACTCTATAGCCCTGATAGATAGTTACTTGCCCCGCTAAGCAGCTTGGGGAATGTTTTTCTTAGGGCTGATCCACGAAGGAGACGAGCTGAGAGAGGTGAACGGAGTCTCGCTGGATCGCAAGACGCCAGAGGAGATCCTTCCTCTCTTTGTTAGTATTAGCTCTCTCTCTCTCTCTCTCTCTCTCTCTCTCTCTCTCTCTCTCTCTCTCTCTCTCTCTCTCTCTCTCTCTCTTCTTTGTGGGCCTATTTTTTCTTTTTTGCCTTAGCTAACAGGTGTCTAAAAGTGGTCAATGATGACGTTGTTTGTTTTGTGTCAGGCGAGTTCTCAGCGGGAGGTAAAACTCAAAGTGATTCCCGCTTACATCCACAACGAGCAGGCAGCCAATAGGAAGAAGGTACTTCTGTGACAGAATTATATGTTTTGGTCTGGATCAAATGTGTTTTGATTAAATGCCTGAAATGAAGGGCTTTATTCATCCAAGATGGGAAATGTGGGTGTCACAGCAGAAGTACATTACAGTACTATTAAAAAGATTCAAAAAGGAAACACATTTAAAACAAGAATATGCTCAAATGTTTAGAGTTGAATTGCATATAATTTCCTTTAATTGCTATGTTCTT